>APFE030273765.1:51799-144466 GCA_000404065.3 Pinus taeda | reverse complement strand
GAGCCTCTTCTTTACTGGCTCAAGCTCCAGTAAATCATGATCCTGACACTTTTGTAGAAGCTTCAGGCCATCCACATTAGGAAGCAGCTATGAATGAAGAATATCATTCATTGTTGGCAAATGATACACGGGATCTCATTCCTCTACCAAAGGGACGCAAACTTGTTAGATGTAAATGGGTTTACAGAACCAAGTATGGACTAGATGGGAAAGTTGATAAACATAAAGCTCATCTTGTTGCTAAGGGCTTTTCACACGTTGAAGGAATTGACTACATTGAAACCTTCTCCCCTGTTGCCAAAATGAACTCTATCCGCCTTGTTCTTTCCCTTGCTGCCTCTTTAAAATGGGAAGTCCATCAGATGGATGTTAAATCTGCCTTCTTGCATGGGGACTTGCATGAAGAAATCTATATGGAACAACCCATTGGCTTCATCCAAACAGACTCCAGCCTTGTATGTCGACTTAAGAAATCCCTTTATGGTCTCAAGCAAGCTCCTCGGCTTGGTATGCCAAAATGGATAGCTTTCTTTTAGAATCTGGCTTTTCTAGGTGTCATTCTGACAATACTGTCTACACCAAGAAAGTGGGCAAGTCTCTTATCATTCTTGTTCTTTATGTTGATGATCTTATCCTCACTGGTAGTGATCCAAACCTTATCAACCATGTGAAGTCTAGCCTTAAAAAGAAGTTTGAAATGACCAACTTAGGACACTTGCATTATTTTCTTGGTCTTCAAGTCTTGCAATCCAAGGAAGGTATTTCCCTTTCCCAATCCAAGTATGTTTGTGATCTTCTACGCCATTTTCACATGGAAGACTGTAAGCCAGCTCCTTCTCCCTTTCAGTCTGGAGCTAAACTTTCAGTCACTTGTACTTCCCCTGAAGTTGATGCTACCTTATACCGTCAACTTGTATGAAAACTTTTGTATCTAACCCATACTCGTCCTGACCTTTCCTTTGTTGTTGGCCTTGTTGCTCGGTTTATGAAAAACCCACGTGAAAGTCATTGGAAAGTAGCTAAAATAATACTTTATGTTCGAGGTACAGTTCAGTTTGGAATTCATTACAGTGCCAGAGCATCTCCTCTATTGGTTGGTTTCACTGATTCCGATTGGGCTGGTGACCCTGATGATCGGAAGTCTACTGCAGGTTATGTGTTCACTCTTGGTTCAGGACCTAGTACATGGACTTGCAAGAAACAAGGTGCCATTTCTCTTTCTTTAGCAGAAGCAGAGTATCGTGGTGCCGTAGAAGCTAGTAAGGAAGCCTTGTGGCTTCGTCAGATCCTATCAGAATTGGGCTTTGAGCATCAGCATCCGACTACACTTTGGTGTGATAATCAAAGTGCCATTCAGCTATGCAAAGATCTAGTCCAGCATCAGCGCAGCAAACACATTGAACTACACATGCACTTCATCAGAAAACTCATTCATGACCATGTTCTTGAAGTGCAATATTTTCCAACAGATGATCAGGTTGCAGACATCTTCACAAAGGCTCTCACAGAGGCGAAGTTCACTAAACTTCGATATATGCTTGGAGTTCAGGAAGTTGTCACTAAGGGCGGATAGGCTCTAGTGCCTCCTTCCTTCTCCTATTGTGTCATATTTGTAAATCCTTCAATCCTATCCCAAGTTGTTCTTAAGGGGGGATGTTAGGATATTCTGACACATAGGAAATAGTTAAGTATAACTTGGTCTAGTGTAGAGTTAGGTAAAGTGTGTTTCTTTACTATGTACTTTTGTAACTTACAAACCGACGGTCACGATATGTAGTGATCTGACGGTTCATTCTCTCCTCGGTATTACCAAGACTTGATCTGTGGCTTGACAGCCGATTGGTCCATGATCTCTATTTAAAGAGCATGGAGGATCATTTGTAGGTTAACTGTTCATGAGAGAAGCTTATGTAAAATTTCATTCTTTTATTAATAAATTGCCTAAAGTGGTCGCATTGGCTCAGGCCATGGATTGTTTCCCTCTTTGATGGTTTTAACCACATCAAAAATACTGGTGTATTGATCTGTGATCTCTTTGTGAGTGGTGTCCTTTGGTGTTTTGTCTGAGGAACTTACCCTGTAAATTCCTACATTACCCTCATCATATGTATGGTTTCATCGATCATGGGTTGTGTTTGGTATCTTTACAATGGAACCTCATTCCACATGACCGGTGATAAAATTTTATTTAGTGCCTTAGATGGGAAAGACCTCAAGATGCAAATGGAGATGGGTGATGACAGAAAGTATAGTGTTTCAGGAGTGGGCATGGTTTCTTTTCATAGGGACCATGGAGTTCCTCTCACCTTGACAGATGTGAAGTATGTGCTTGGACTAAAGAAGAACTTGGTATCGGTCACGATGTTGGAAGACAAAGGCTACGACGTTGTCTTCAGTAAAGGAAAGGTTTTCCTAAGACACATAGCCACGGGTCAGACCAAGAGGATCGGGATTCAAGTAAAGAATCTGTCTAAAATAGAGGTAGATGATTGTGCAACATTGAGTTTGAAAGAAGAATTTGTGAAAAGCCAAGACATTGGCGAGTTATGGAACAAGCAGTTGAGCCATTTGCATCATGAGGCCCTGAAGCTAATGCAGGAGATATCTACTCGACCTCCTAAAGGTAAACTTGAGAAAGTTGATGCATGCAAAGGTTGTACCTTGGGAAAGTACACCAAGTCTTCCTTTCATGATTGAGACAGTCGAGTAGAGGAAATCTTAGAGCAAGTTCATACTGATGTGTGTGGACCATTCTCGACGACATCCACAGTGAAGCAAAGGTATTATGTGATTTTTATTGATGATTATTCTCATAAATGGTGGATTTATTTCATGCAGAAGAAGGACCAAATCTTCTCAAAGTTTTGTGAGTTCAAAGCTTTGGTCGAGAAGAAGAAGATCAAGGCCCTGAGAAGGAACAACGATGGAGAATATGCCTCTCAAGTGTTGAAGGACTTTTGTACAGTGGAAGGAATTAAATGAGAGTTGACAACACCTCCTAACCAACAACAAAATGGGGTAACCGAGAGGAAGAACAGAACTATTGTACGGGTAGCATGGGCATTGCTGCATAGCCAAGGCCTACAACTTCATTTATGGGCTGAGGCATGCAACACAACAGTCTATTTACAGAATAGAAGCCTACATCGCATACTTGGGATGAAAAAATCAGAGGAAGATTTCTCTAGTAAGAGACCAGATGTGGGTCACTTCAGAATCTTTGGCTCATCCATATATTTCCATGTGACAACAGATGCATGGAAGAAGCTTGAGCCAACAATTGAGTTAGGGGTACTTATGGGGTACACTGATACACCGCACAACTATCACGTGTACTTTCCTACCAGTTGGAGGACAGTGGTTCACAGAGATCTCAAGTTTGATGAGTAGAAGGTCATGCGAACTTTCCTTGAGAGGGGGATCCAAATACAGGCTGTGGAGGAACTATTGGTTCTTAAGGAGGAGGATCCTCATACAATGTAGAGCAGCCACATGCAGACGTTATAAGAGTGAAGACATCCACTCAGGCCGAGTCTTCCAGAGATGGACAGAAGCGTACAAAGAAGTTTACAGATTGCTGTCTGATGTGAGAGAGAATGTGGGAGAACCATCTTCTCAAGGTAGATAGAGGAGGTCACCTGAGAGGTACACTGGATACATAGCCCTTACTGGGGAATGTGTTGAGACCGAGCCATCTTCCTTTGAGGAAGCAGTGCAGCAGCGGATTTGGGTTGATGCTATGGTGGAGGAGTATGACTCCATAGTTTGGAACAGTGTTTGGGATGTGATTCCAAGACTGAAGAACAAGTCAATTGTGAGTTCCCATTGGCTTTACAAGGTAAAGCAAGCTACTAATGTAGTGTGGAAAAGCATAAGGCAAGATTTGTTGCCCGTGGCTTTTCTCAAGTTGAATGGATTGACTATGATGAGACTTTTGCACCTGTTGCAGGGTACTCATCTATCAGATCAATGTTGGCACTATCAGCACAAATGGGTTGGAAGATCCATTAGATGGATGTGAAGACTGCATTTCTCAATGGAAATATTGAGGAAGAGGTGTACATAGAACATCTGGAAGGTTTTGAGACCTTCGATCATGAGTCACATGTGTGCTGACTCAAGAGAGCTTTGTACGGGTTGAAGCAAGCACCTCGTGCTTGGTACACCAGGATCAACAACTACATCACTGGGTTGGGCTTCACAAAGAGTGAAGCAGTTGCAAACCTATACCACATCATAGTGAAAGGTAAGCAGTTGGTCATTGTACTTTATGTTCATGATCTCATATTGATAGGTGATGATTAGTTGATCATTTCTTGCAAGGAGAACCTTGCAAGAGAATTTGAGATGAAAGACATGGGTCTCATGCATTACTTCCTTGGCATAGAAGTATGGCAGAAGGATGGGGAGTTGTTTTTGTCTCAGGGAAAGTACGAAAATGAGATACTCATGAGATTCCACATGGAGAAGTGCAAGCCCATGTAGACTCCTTTAGCAGGTAATTGAAGGAAGGAGGATGCTACTTCAGGAGAATTAGTAGAGGCTATTGTGTACAGGAAACTTGTGGATTCACTGATTAACTTAGTGAACACACAACCGGATTTGTGCTATTACGTGAACCAGCTGAGTCAACCTATGGTTCATCCTACCAAGATGTTTTGGAAGGCGGAAAAGTATGTTTTGAGATACCTCAAAGGCAAATCTTAGTATGGATTATGGTACAGACAGACAGAGGGAGTGAAGCTACAGGGATTCACGGATGCAGAATGGGTAGGGATTCCATCAAATTAGAAGAGCACATCAGGAGGAATTGTCAACCTTGGGTCAGTTGCAGTTTTTTGGTACAGCAAGAAATAGAGGTCGGTTGCACTCAGCTCGGCATAGGCTGAATACATGGCTACAAGTCAAGCAGCATGTGAGGCCATCTATATACGGAAAATTCTAGTTGGTTTGTTTGATCAGAGGATGGATCCAACTGTGATCTATTGTGATAATTAGAGTTGTATCAAACTCTCTGAGAATCCAATATTTCATGATAGGTCCACACACATTGAGATCCGGTATCATCATCTTAGAGACTCTGTAGCGAAGAGGATCATGTTGTTGCAGTATATTTAGACTGAGGAGCAAGATCCTAACATTTTGACAAAGGCATTGTCAAAGTGTAAATTCGAGTTCCATAGAGACGGGATCGGGTTGGCAGATAATCCCTTTCTTGTTGAAAGGGAGTGTTGAAATGTGGCAACAAGAATATTCCAATTTTAATTTGTCCTTGAATTAAAATTGAGAATTAAAATTCGAATTTAGTCTCACCAACTGCTTGAAAAATAATTAATTAATTCATCTTGAGTTAATTATTTGGAGAAATTCAAGCTAGAAGTCTTTGTGAAGTCATGCAACATTTATCCCTTAAATTAAGGAGATTATCCCTTAATTAAGTAGATAAGGATGAGTTGTAATTGAGTTGTAATTAGTTAGCTTAGTTAACTGAGTTATGTCCAGTTAAATTAGTTCCAAACAAGTTGAGGAACTAACTGTGAGTTCAGTCAGTTAATGCATGCATGCATCAAACTAGTGTACTTTAGATAATTGAAGATTCTCTCATAAATAACTCATGCATGTCTATTCATAGAAAGACCCAGTTGAGATTAAAGACAAGGACAATGTACTATCAGTTGCAAGAATTTTCTTATAAGGAAAACTCTTACATGCAGAAGGAATTCATTCTTTGAGATTTGTGCAGTTTTACAGGGTGTAAGATTAGTGTGAGTGATCAGTGTTACACTTGGTAATAACTGGATCACCCAGGAAAAACTTCTCAACGAAATAGGATCTTGGAGGTCAAAGGAGAAGGCATATGAGCAGTCTATATTGTCTGCGAGCATCAGTGAGGGATTGTACTAAGATCTAGATAGCTGTGAGAGCTAAAGCTTTGTGTAATCTTGATATATTTATGCTTGTATGATAATACAAATAGTGGGGTTTTTAGCTAAGGCTTTCCCCTGAGTATTCTTTTGTGTTTCATGTGCATTGATTCTGCTTCTGGTTATATGTGTTCTACTTGATCTTGCTCAAATCTATTAAGCTTCTACAAGTTTGATTGTAGGAATAGATTAAAGTAATTTGCTTTAGTTATATTGCATTATCAGGTTAATCTACAGTGAGAATTTCTATAGGTTTGTGTTTGGGTTATCTCATAACACTTGGCCTTTGAGTCAAGCCACCAAGGGATGAGTGAAAGAAAATGTATTTTGGTCTGAATCCCAACAGAGGGTGTTTTCCAAGTTGAATCATCGCCTCTAATCATCACTTGTACTCAAATTACCATACCTACAGTAACCATTTGTCGACTATGCTATTGGTGCGGTTCTTACTCAACAACGCCATCCAATGGCATATCACAGTGAGACACTTTCAGACATAGTCCAAAAGTATCTCGACTATTAAAAAGAGATGTATTCCATCATGTCGGCATGCCGACAATGGAACCATTACATTCTGGGGAAGGAAACAATCATCCACACAAACCACCAACCGTTATAGTTCATATAGACATAGGGGAAGTTGTAGAATGATCGCCATATGAAATGGTCCATGTACCTACAACAATTCCATTTGAATATTAAGTACAAGAAGGGAAACACCAACAATGTTGCAGACTACCTCAGCCAATCGTCGGTCATGGCGCTGATCACTATGGTCGACTCTTGTGGGCACGAGACTATGGGTTGGCCACATCTTTACAAGAGTGATCTAGAATTTGGAAACACATACTAGATGCTCTTAGAAGGCAAGCAAGTTCCAAATTTTCACCTCTAGGATACACTATTATGTCCCTTAGGACACCTCTATTTTCCTCCAAGCGAGCGTACCAAGATGATTTGGGAGGCACACTACAGAGGGTTCATTGGAAATTTTGGGGTAGAGAAAATAGTGACAGTGATGTAGAAGTATTTTTATTGGTCAAACCTTCGATAGGATGTTGGGAAGTACATCAGATCCTACACTTCTTGCGCTATTTCCAAACTGACCATCAAGAAGCAAGGCTTATATACTCCTCTACCTACTCCTAGTTAACCTTGGGATTCTATGGATTACATGTCAGTCCTTCCTTTTACTAAGCATGGAAACGACTACATTTTCGTGGTCATCGACAAATTATTTAATATGGACATTCTGGTAGCCTGTAAGAAGAGTATCATAGCAGAAGCTATTGTTAAGCTCTTATTTAAACAAGTGTGGGTACACTTTGGGATCCCATATTTCATTATCTAAGATCAGGATAGCAAGTTCCTTAGCACATTTTGGTTAAATCTATGGTTGATGTTGGATACCAAGCTCACTAAGTCCATGGATTTCCACCCCCAAACCAATGGCCAAATAGAGTTCGTCAACAAGATGATCGTACACATTATGCACATGTACAAATTGAAGAATCAATGAGCATGGGATGAAAGCCTCCCTTTGTAAGGACTCTGGACACCACATATCTCCACAATGGTATGATATTGTCCACTTTGGGCCTAAGCCCTCATGGATTTGCTTTTGGACTTACCCCAAAAGGCCTCATACCAATGGAGATATTTGTCCATCCTTATATACCCATGATCCTCCCCACTTCTAGTCAATGTGGGACTTTGGTCGTATACCCAACAATCCTCCCCTCGAACAAAGGACCATCGAGCCTCCCCTCAATTATCCATCCGTCCACTCTCTACCAACCAGGGTTCTCCGCTCCAATGCGTTGGAAGCACACGCCTTACATGGAACACCACCTGCCTCGAGAGCTTGCTCTATCCCAGGTCAACTCCTCTTCACCGTGTTGGGACCAGGACACGTCCATGAAGAATCCGGAGCACACCGCTTGTCTAACTGAGCTCATCCACGGATCCCATCGTGATATTACCGGGGCCCACCACCTTCGTTCGACATTCCGAGGATTCATCCACTTGGCTAACTTCGGGGCATGGCTCTGATACCACTTGTAAGGACTCTGGACACCACATATCTCCACAATGGTATAATATTGTCCACTTTGGGCCTAAGCCCTCATGGATTTGCTTTTGGACTTACCCCAAAAGGCCTCATACCAATGGAGATATTTGTCCATCCTTATATACTCATGATCCTCCCCACTTCTAGTCAATGTGGAACTTTGGTCGTATACCCAACAGTTCTTACACTGTGTATGGGAAATATAAGAACAACATGAGTTTTTTCGCACTTTTCAAAAGAACAGCTATGGGGGTTGGAACAACAGGAGAGTGCCAACGAATATTTAATGAGAGGATATAACGAATGCTTTTACCTGCTAACACCGCGCAGCTCAGGAGAAGAAGCAACGATAAACTGGCTGTGGCTATGGCAGTGCTTGACACTATGAACCATATAGATTGGTGGGCATTGGATGTGGAACATAAAGGCCTATTTACTTTCCAAACGAAGTAAACCTCAGAGGCCATACGAAGCATGACGCTCAATATCAATGCTCTCATCTCGCTCCACACCTGAGTCCATTTAGCACGGACCAAAGAAGGAAGCAAATAGGCAATGAATACACACATCATAAGTCTTGTGCAATCAAATAACAACTGATCTTCTGTTACCAAAACTGCCACTTTCTGATATTTTTCGTGCTTGCTGCTGATATAGCTGATATCGGAAAAATCTACGAGAGCGAGCATTTGGATAGTGAGAGCGCTCAGAACGAGAGCTCGTCCGGGGACCCAGTGAGCCCTCCTCTTCCACGCTCTCCACACATCCCATAAAATCAATACCAAAAATACAGCTGCGCAAGTGCACGATGGCCACACATATTGGAGGTGCAAAACGTTCTCCATTTTGTAACTCTAGAGCCAAACACTCTCGATGAAATGAAACGTATCGAGCTGTGACAGAATTATATAAAGATGTAAAGTATCAAATTTTGAAATTTATTTTCCAGATGTATCACGTTGAAATTATTTCAATGTGAACTGAATTAAGGGGCGAATAGGTGTGAATAAATTTTCCAGGATGGTAATCGATGAACTGACTGGGAATAAAATTGAAGCAGGGAGTTATGTGAGTGAGGACGCGGATAAGTGTTGCTGTATTATGTGAGTGAAGAGGTAGATAAATGTTACTGTCACCCCTATTAAAGTAGGTGAGTGAAGAGGTGGATAAGTGTTGGTGTCACCCCTATTATTATTTGACCATTATTATCAAACTTAAATATTTGAGAATTACTATTCTCCTATAAAAAAAATTAAAATTTTTATTTTAAAAACATAAATTTAAATTTAACTAAAAACTAACTCTCTCTTTTTAGTATTTTTAATGTAATCTTTTATTTTATTATTTTTTAACCTATATTATTTGGAATCCTTTTCATATTAAATTTAAATTGTAAGGTGATGCAATCATAATTATTTTTAATTACTATCTTCATAATACAAATTAAAAATATTAAAATAATTACTATCTTCATAATACAAATTAAAAATATTTATAATATGATAATACATCATTTTTAGCCCCTAGGGTTAACTCAATGGCTCGAGTTCCCTCATTAAAGCACTTTATTAATGAGAGGTTCTATGGTCAATTCTCCTCTACATTCTTGGGCATTAGGCTCGGCTATAATTCTTAGTCGACGTAGTGATAAATGAATCAACTCCCCTAGTTAAAGCACCTTGTTAATGAGAATTTATAA
The DNA here is from genome assembly GCA_000404065.3 of Pinus taeda. Classification (NCBI taxonomy): domain Eukaryota; kingdom Viridiplantae; phylum Streptophyta; class Pinopsida; order Pinales; family Pinaceae; genus Pinus; species Pinus taeda. The sequence continues at coordinate 134,772 of APFE030273765.1, read as the reverse complement.
GGTCAATTCTCCTCTACATTCTTGGGCGATCAATGACTCAAGTCCCCTTGTTAACTGTTAATGAGAAGTTATAAAGTCAATTCTCCTCTACATTCTTTGGTATTAGGCTTTGCTATAATTTTAGTGGACGTAGTGACCACTAATATCCTATATGTGAACCACACATTTTTAAAAAATATACATCATATTTAAATAATAATAAATAAATACAAAATATTAAAACAAATTAGAAAATTATTTATAAAAAAAATACATCATATTTAAATAGTAATAGATTAGAATAGCTAAAGGTTCCTTCCGAGTTGAGAGTTGGGGCTCTAAGGTTATACAAGAATGTAATTGCCAAGTTTAAGAGCAATGAGGGATGGTCGAAAGATATTAAGAGTAATATCAGAGTTAAACAAGGTTGCCACCTCTCCCCTACCCTATTTGGCATTTACATCAACAAGCAAGAAGGTTGTTTAGAGGAAGCAGGTTGTGCTGGCGCAATCATAGCTAGGATGGTCATCATCCTTCTCCTCAATGCTGACGATATTGTTCTTCTCGCAAGGTGTCCAGCTGATCTTCATAAGCAACTTAGACTTCTTAAGGATTTCTACTCTACCATAGGTATCACAGTTAACACTGGAAAAACAAAAGTTATGATTATCAAATCCAAGAAGGACACTTATGCTAATTTTATGTATAACAATAGTAACTTGGAGGAAGTGTCTTCTTACAAGTACCTAGAAATTGATATTCATCACAAGCTCAACTGGAACTATCGCACTGAGAAAAGGACTAATGGGGGGTGGAAAGGTTATTTTGGTCTTGAAAATAATTGTAAAACAACAAACCTTGTAATGTGGGATCAAAAGAAGTTCCTCTTTGAAACTTTAGTGACTCTTGTTATCTTATATGGATGTGAGGTTTGGGGTTGCAGCATCTCTAGAGAATCTTGGAGAAAGATTGAGCAAATCCAGAAGCGTTTTATAACATATAACCTCAAAATTAAAACCAATACACCCTATCTTGGGTTTATTAAAACCAATAGAAAGGTTTATCTCAACCTTTATATTCCCATATTTTTTTTCTACAGCTGCACACAGTGAATTAACTGCTTCATATGCTTCAGCGAGTTCTTGGGAAATCAAATCTGTAGGATTGTTATGATAGTTTTGCATAATGACATCAAATATTTTCCTTATTTCGACATCAATATTGAGCAAGAAGTCCCCATCAAATTTTTTGATAACTATTCATAGTACCTGCTATCTTCTTCAATGGCATCTTCGAAAGGTTAAGACAATCGTTTTCTTGTAAGGCCACCATCAAATTTTAATGGGTATCTTCATATCTTTGAAATATTGGACCCTAATTCTTGAGAAAAAATTCAAATAAATATGCTATAGAAGATATACTTTATAATGTGGAACAATACATAAAGTTTAAACCAGTCCCTTTATGGCGCCAATGAATAAGTGAATATTTCATCAGGTTGTCTTGATGAAACACATCTACTTCTGAGATTTTTCAAAGGTCATACAATATGAGGGATGGCTGAAAAAGGGTAACCATCAAATTTTGGACAAACTTCAACCAATCTGTAGGTTTTAACCGCATACAGAAATTACCTACATATGAATTCTAAAACACAAAATATAAACAATACAAGAGCATAACACATAAAACACATATACACAAAGATTTTCCCCTAGATCCCAAAACCGGGACTACCAGCTTGATTTTTCATTATGTTCCTTTCAATGTGACAATACATATTTATACATGTTGAAGCATATAATACCCTGGACCAAAAACCATCGCATCTAAAACCATGGACTTGAAACCATCACATCCAAAACCATGAACCAAAAACCATCGCATCCAAACCCATGTGCGAAAAATCATGCACAAAACCATAGGTAGGTCCGCCCAACCTAGTATAGGGTCCAAAAACAAAAATTTTCAGGGCATTGCCCCGAACCCATAGACTGGGGTTACCTTCACCCCTCAAACCCCCTGTGACTGCCCCTACTATGGAATTAGCGAAAGGAAGGGTGGGCTTTGCCCCCTTCTAACCCCCCAGTTAACTATGTGGGCTAGTCGTGGAAAGAATATAACACAACCCAACATTCTCCCACTTGTTGTTTTATTTCCATAGGGGGCCACAAGAGAGCTTAGTCATTTATCCAACCCTACAATGCCCATTATTTCTCTACACCAACAGAACTTCTCAAAGCTCATAGATTTTTTCAATGCATCCGCAATATACTTCAAAGTGTCCACCTTTACCAACAACAATTTTTTTTCTTCTATCATATCCCTCACAAAGTGATACTGAACATCAATGTGCTTTGTCTTTGAATGATATGCAAGGTTCTTTAACAAGAAAATTGCACTTTGGCTATCACAATCGATCCTTATAGCTCCCTGTACTAACCCCATACTTGAACACAATCTCTGCAACCAAACTACTTCCTTTCTTGCATGAGTAGCTGCCATGTATTCTACCTTTGTAGTTAATAGTACCACTACAAATTGTTTCTTACTCATCCAACTGACTACACCACCAAATAAGTTAAACACATGCCACTTGTAGATCTTCTTTGATCCAGATCTCTAGCCCAATATACATCAACAAAGCCACAAATATCCAACACTCTATCTAATCTTGGTCTTCCTTAGTACCACAAACCATAATCACTAGTGCCATGCAAATACTTGAAAACCCACTTCACTGTTGTCCAGTGCTCCTTCCCTAGTTTTGACATAAACCTACTCAATACTCCCACTGCACGTGCAATGTCTGGTCTAGTACAGACCATCACATACATCAGGCTACTGACTACACTTGCATATGGAACATGGGACATGTCCTCTTCCTCTTCTTGTGTCTTGGGACACTGTTCAGCAAATAACTTACACCTATAGGAATAAGAACCTTCATCGGTTTACTATCTTGCATATTAAACCTCTACAATATTGTCTCGACTTACTTCCTCTGGTTTAAACATAGCTTCCTCTTTGTCTGATCTCTTTTAATTTCCATGCCCAAAATATAGTTTGCAGCACGAAGATCTTTCATGTCGAATTTGGAGGACAAATGGGTCTTCAAATCCTTGATAATTTCTTTGTCATTTCCAACCAACAACGTGTCATCCACATACAAGACCAGATAAATAACACGAACACCAATTAATTTAAAATACACACAGTGATCTACTTTGCTTTTGGTGAAGCCAAGTCCCCATATAAATGTACCAAATTGATGATACCACATCCTTGGTGATTCTTTTAACCCATACAAAGACTTCTTTAACTTGTATACCAATTCTTTCTTACCCTTCACTGCAAAACCTTCAGGTTGCTTCATGTAGATCTCCTCTTCTAGATCCATGTGAAGAAATGTTGTCTTCACATCCATCTGTTCTACCTCAAAATCAAAAGCAACAGCAACAGATAGAAGTGATCTAATAGAAGTTACCTTGGCAACAGGAGAAAAAAATATCACCAAAATCAATTCCTGGCACCTGGAAATAACCTTCTTCTACCAACCGAGCTTTGTATTTCTCCACCTTTCCTTTTGCATTTGTCTTCTTCTTGAACACCCATTTGCTGCCAATGGTTTTCCATCCAACCAGCAACACCACCAGATCCCAAGCCCCATTTTTGTGCAAAGATGCCATTTCATCAACCATGGCCTCTTTCCAAAGTTTTCTATACTCTGAATCTATTGCTTCCTTCATAGTTTTGGGTCATCATCAGTAATAGATAAAGAAAAATTTGAATAGAAAGCAAATGGACTATACTTTTCTAGCTAGCTTCTTTCTCGAATTGATCTTCTCACACCAGGAGTTTGTGGCTCTTCATCTTCTGATTCCTTCTCTACTGTAGAGTCTGATTCTTCCTCCTTTAGCTCAAACTCTATCTTCTCAGGTTCCTTTGGTTGGACTTCATGTTTAATAACATCTTTCACCTCTTTGAACACCACATATCAATTGTACACAACCTTCCTTCTTACTAGGTTCCAAAGCTTATAACCTTTTAAACCAACCTTATACACAATAAAGATGCACTTTTCAGATTTACTATCCAACTTGGTTCTTTTCTCCTTTGGAACATGTGCATATGCATCACATCTAAATACTCTCAGATGTGAAAGAGAAGGTTTCTTACCAGTCCATACCTCTTGTGGAGTCTTATCTTCCAATGCTGATGAAGGTGATCTGTTAACCAGGTAACATGCAGTATCCACTACCTCTACTTAGAATTCTTGTCCTAACCCAGCACCACTAAGCATGCTTCTTGCCCTTTCCATCAACGTCTTGTTCATTCTTTCTGCAACTCAACTTTGCTGAGGTGTATATGGAGTAGTCTTCTTCCGTTCTATATGACACTTCTTACAAAATTCTTCAAATTCTTTACTGTAAAACACTCCACTGTTAACTGTTCTCAGCACCTTTACCTTCTTCTCTATCTAGTTTTCCACTAAAGCCTTAAATTCTTTAAACTTGTCAAAGACTTTAGATTTTTTCTTAAGGAAATATATCCATGTATTCCTTGAGGAGTCATATATAAATGATATATAGTACATAGACTTACCCAGTCATGGAACCTTCATAGGTCCAAACATATCACTGTGCACAAGCTCTAATATATGTTTCGCCCTCTTACCACCAGAGGGGAAACTCACCTGATTCTACTTCTCATATACACAATTTTCACAGAAGTCAAAATCCAAAGAGCTATTACTCATACCTTCTAGCATACCTTTACCATGAAGTATTCGAAGGCCCTTCTCTCCAGTATGTTCAACCCTTTGATGCCACAGCATGGTCTTCTCGCTAAAGACCACTATATTTTCTACTCCACTTTCAGGAACCACAAAACTGTTGCACCCATCAATAACAATGCTACCTCACACCTTTTATAGAGTTCCAATCCTAACTCCTCGTATCAATACCAGTGCTCCCCAAAACCATTTTGCAGGTATCCTTCTCGAACATGTTTTTTACACCTGCATCATCCATCTTGCTTAAGAAAATCAGATTTCTAACCAATGTAAGAATATGCAGAACATCCAAAAGTGTTCTAACCATTCCACCTTACAAATTCAACTTTACTTTTCTATGACCAACGATTCTAGCCTTCCTGTCATCTCCCAAGAAGACATCACCACCATCATATCTCTCATACTCGCAGAACCACTCTCTATGGGGAGTGAAGTGAAAGGATGCACCTGAGTCAATCAACTATGCCTCATGATCTACATGTGTACTTGAAGAAGCCAAGTACACATCCCCACCTTCATCTGAGGTGGTTTTTTCCTCTGTAAAAGGAGCATCATCAGATCCCTTTCCTTTGTCAGGAGCTTTAGATTTACAATCCCTTTTGTAGTGCCCTTCCTTTCTACATTTCCAGTACACCACCTTTACAGGTTTTCCTGGAAATTGAGATCTACCTCTAGATTTAGATCTCCCACTTGATGACTTACAATAGTATTAAATGCGTTCAAATGTTTTGTCACCGAGTCTCCATCTTTTGTCCTTAGGTTATACATCTTTTTCCATAGGAACAATTTATTCACCTAAGACTTAGATTTGTACAATGTCCCTAATTTGTCCCACAAAGCCTTTACCATAGTTTCCCTTGATACATTCAACAATACTGAATCTGAGACACACAATCGTATTGTGCTCTTAGCCTTCTGATCCAACTTCTTCCATTCTTCATTAGACACTGACATTGGTTTAGTACTTGGATCTATTAGGACCCACTGATATTTATCCACCAACAGATCCTCCATCTTGAGTTTCAATAACTCAAAACTCTGGCCATTAAATGTCTCGACCTCTATCTTTACACTGCTCGCAATCCTCTTTGACCAACAAAATCAATCCCGTAGATCTCCCACTAAACAGGGTCTACCACAGGCCCGAGCAAAACCCCTAAGCAACAAAGACATCCCCTTGAAGCCAAAACAGCTCTGATACCAAATGTAGGTTTTAACCCCGTACAAAAATTACCTGGATACGAATTCTAAAACACAGAAAATAAATTATGTGAGAGCATAACACATAAAACACATATACACAGAGATTTTCCCTTGGATCCCAAAACGAAGACTACCAGCTTTATTTTTCATTATATTCCTTTCAATGTTACAATACATATTTAAACATACTGAGTCATGTAATACTATGGACTGAAAACCTTCGCGTCCAAAACCATGGACTGAAAACCATTGCGTCCAAAACCATGGACCGAAAACCATTGTGTCCAAAACCATGTGCAAAAAATCATGCACAAAACCATACATAAGTCTACCCAACCTAATATAGGGTCCAAAAACAAATTTTTTTTATCCCCCCGCTATGCAATTGATGCAACGAAGGGGGGTCTCCGTCCCCCTTCTAACCCTGTGGTTAACTACATGGGCTAGTCATGCAAATAATATAACACAACCCAACACAATCCACATCATAGTGGTTTAGGTACCTTTGGATACTCATGCCACCAATTAGCCTTATATATCTCATGAAATTCCCAAGGAGCCATGTTTCATCAATATGGGAGCTTGAATTGATAATAATGCAATTATGTAACTTATCATAATGAGCAGCAAATGTGAGTTGTCAATGTCTTCACAATGATGCTTCTCCCATCTCACAAGCACAGTCCTCAAAATATTTAAAGAAGAAGGTCTTCATTCTTCCAATATGAGCAAAAATTTTCAAAATTGAATCCTCATCCAATGTTGTAGCTTTTCTATAAATGTCTTTTGGGAAATGGTCTTTATCTTTGGCAATAATACCAAAATCTTATTACGCAAACTTATACCTCTTAAGATAAAGTCCAAATGTTGAAGTGCAGTTTGAGTGCAGCTAAAAAGGGAGGCCACTGTCACCCCACCAACCCTCTTCTTCACTTTAGACTAGGTCTCCTCCAGCTCAAGGGGGTCTTCCCTAGATTAAGATTGCTTGGTTTTAAGGCAATGAGTTTCAAGGTGATACGAAGACTAAATCTAACAAAATGGTTCTAAAAGAGTTTTAGATTATGGAATTTGATGGAAGGACTAGAGACCACTCTCTTTCTTTTGGGAAAAGCAGGGCAACTAAGGACTCCCTTGGGAGAAAGTAAGTGGATCTAGGGTTCATAGGAGTCACCAATATGAGAAAAAATCATCAAGAATGAATCCTCATCCAACGTTGTAGCTTTAGCCTTTTTTATAGATGTCTTTCAGGAAATGGACTTTATCCTTGGAAACAATGGCAAAATGTTATTACAGAAACTCGTACCTCTTGAGATAAAGTCCATAAGTTGAAATGTGGTTGGAGGGCAACTAAAAGGGAGGACATTGTCACCTCACCAGCCCTATTCTTCACTTCAAGTTGTCTCTCCTCCCCCTCCACAGGGGTGAGCTTCCCTAGGTTAAGATTGCTCAATTTTAAGGAACAATTTCAAGGATATGAAGGGTTTTAGATGAGGTGTATAAGCATAGTTGGGTTTACCATTATATCAATAAATACAAAAAATCTAGTTTCTTTCTCTTCTCTCTTCCTCACCTATAGATGGAATCCTTGGATTTAAATTGAAATTTGTACTATTTGGTTCAATTGATTGGCTTCAAAAATAGGGTCCACTGAAGTTGATCTGAATGGAAAATGGCATCAACCCATGGTACTCATCCACCCATATTATTCATCGACCCATGGAATTTACCCATGGTATTGTAAATGGCATCTGCTCGTGGTATTGTAAAATCCACCCATGGTATTCATTCACCCATGGAATTGACCTGTGGTATTGTAAGTGAAAAATACTATAAGTAACAAGTCACATTTTGTAAAAGGACAGATTGTCCGCCACAATGTAGCCTTTACAGTTCAGAGGCATGTAGCCACCACATCTCTTCTCAGAGATAAGCTACCTACCCCTAGCTGGTTTATTTCCATTACTATTTGTAAGCATATTTCAGTATTTTCCATTAATGAAATAAAATATTATTTCCGCTGCATCTCTATGTATATGGCTATCTCTACATTTTGTTGCATTCCTATTTAAATCCAGATCAGTGGGTTTTAATAAAAAGTTTCTTTGTGGTTTTGTTTATTGGGCATTCTCCTATTTTCTTCTGGAAATTCAAGTTTTCAGATCTTGGGGGTCTCTACCCCAAGATCCATTTCAATCTTTCAGATCTTGGGGGCCTTCCCCCCAAGATCCATTTCAATCTTTCAGATCTTGGGGGCCTCCTCCCAAAATCTGGATCAGTGGTATCAGAGCAAGTTATGATTCCATGGGAACGAGGGTTTGATACATATTTCAGTTTCAAATTTTGTAGCAATATTCAACAAACCTCAGGCATGTGCTACATCCTCCACAGAGCATTTTCTTAGGCCAAGCGGAAAGAATTTTTCTTTTTTCATTTTTTGCAGGAATGTTTTTGGGTGGCGACTTTGCAGATCATATATGAAACATTTGGTACAAAATTTACAAAAAGAAATACCAGATCTGGATTCCTCTCAAAAAATCACCCAATTTGAAAAAAAAAAAGGGTCGAATCGGAGTTTGGATGTGGGAGATATCGCTGATTTTAAATCATCTATTTTATCAGAATTTTTGTGATGGCGGAACTATTGCAGTGCAAATCTGAGATCTCAGAGTGACCAAATAACAATTTCCAACTCATGGGAAGATGTAAAATGATCTTTCTGCTTCCAAAAACAGGTTATAATAAATATTCTGAGTTATATTGGCCGAGTTATGTCCATTTTAATTATGGAGCAGCATTCGGAGTGGGTTCCCATTGGAGACGTGCCCTCCCACCTCACTTTAGTATGCACCTGCTTCACATTCATCAGTTTCAACATAGCAACATTCGGCTTGGGTTATTTGGAGATGTGCCCTCCCACCCCAGGCTATGTAGGCACCTGCTAATTCATCAGCAACCAACATCATGGTTATGGGTCAACCGCATAAAATCCTTGTCATTGAAGTCCATTTGCTAGGTCGCACACTGTCAGAATCACAGTTGGTCATAAGCATTACAGGGTATCTCTATCCTCGGATATTCGTTTATCATGGTTTTGGGTTAACCACATAAAACCCTTAGCTTCAGTGGCTCTTCATATTCAATAAAGGCCTCGCACGAGGGAACTTTACGCAATGGGGACCATTGCTTCTTAAGGAGGGAGGAATGATCCGAATGGAAAATGGCATCAACCCATGGTACTCATCCACCCATATTATTCATCGACCCATGGAATCTACCCATGGTATTGTAAATGGCATCTGCTCGTGGTATTGTAAAATCCACCTATGGTATTCATTCACCCATGGAATTGACCTGTGGTATTGTAACTAAAAAATACTATAAGTAACAAGTCACATTTTGTAAAAGGACAGATTGTCCACCATAATGTAGCCTTTACAGTTCAGAGGCATGTAGCCACCACATCTCTTCTCAGAGATAAGATACCATCGCCCTAGCTGGTTTATTTCAATTACTGTTTGTAAGCATATTTCAGTATTTTCCATTAATGCAATAAAATATTATTTCCACTGCATCTCTGTGTATATGGTTATCTCTGCATTTTGTTGCGTTCCTGTTTAAATCCAAATCAGTGGGTTTTAATAAAAAGTTTCTTTGTGGTTTTGTTTATTGGGAATTCTCCTATTTTCTTCTGGCAATTCAAGTTTTCATATCTTGGGGGTCTCTACCCTAAGATCCATTTCAATCTTTCAGATCTTGGGGGCCTCCTCCCAAAATCTGGATCAGAAGTACTTTCAGGATAGAATCATTTAATTTTTTGACTTTTGTTTCTATTTTCAATAGTGACATTTTGAGTGTGTAGCAAAAATACTATTACTATAACTTCTCAAATTAATGGACCTTGATAGGGCTCCATTGTTGTCTATTTCCATTTCTAATTTCTGATCCCAATTAGTAGGTGCTAGAATAATGATATTATGTTCAAGCCAACCACCACATCCAAATGTTAGAACTAAAAAACCACTAGAAAAAAGATGGTGATCAGTATGATTCCTAAGTTGTTTAGAATTATGGGAAGCTTGTATAAGATCATCATCCGACTTGTGTTTGCTATCAAGAAATCTTCCTACAACATGTTCCTTGTGATAACATTAGAATAAATAGGGCAAGGAATTCAACAACCTTTCACCTAGGATCTCTATTCTTTGGTTGGATTTTCCCAGAAGACACAATCATCAGATTTATTAACTTCCCTATCTCAACTGGACCCTTACTACTATGGAAAACTGGTACTTCTAGCTCCTTTGAAGAACTGGTTTGAATCTTTAAGCCCACAACATTGGATTCCATGTATGAGTTCAATTGTGGAATTCTGGAATCTACTGTTCATTCATACATTGATCAAGCTAAATAAACAAACACAAAGTTTAGACATACAAAATATTTTTCAAAACAAATCTATTGGGAAAGAGTATATATTTTCACTTAAGTTCAAGCTTTATTGAACTCTTATATATTACAATGTCTTCAATATTATCTAATTTCATATGGTACATTAGGATCCTTCTTGATATAGAAAAATTATGGCATCCAAAATTCCATAATTCCAACTAGATATTGGAACAAGGACAACTTCAGAAGAAGAACAAATACACCAAAAGAGTATTTACTTTATTACATTAAATGACCAATCCAATTAAAAAATGGATAATTAGTAGATATGGAACAATGCTTGCACCATACTCAGAACTTTCATTGCTACTAATTGCAATTGGAGAGTCGTGTATACTAGATTGCTTGCATTTGGTGGCTCTTGCTTGGAGAGTATCCTGAGATGAGTTTGACATGATCGTCATAGGAGGCTGGAAGCTACCTAGTGTAACTTTCCTTAAATCCTGAAAACAACATAGCAGAAATGTCATTTTTTTATCAATTTTTATTGAAGCTTCTACATACAACAAATTTTCTCACAATTGCAACACAATCATGTTCCATTAGTATGAATTATCAAATGTTGCAGGCCAAATTGCAAGGCAAATTGCATTCATTTTTGGCAAAAGAATAATATGATATTAAGGTCCATGCCAAGACAAATTATGTAGACAAGGTTGTTGAGTCAATACTTACCATGTGTTTCAAAGCCATAGCAAAGGTTGGCTTTGAGAATGTCCTCCCAAAGCCAGTGCTCTCTTGAGATGACATTGAATTCACTGTCTCTTAGGGTTACAAGGTGGCACTGACAGAATTAGTTGATTGATTTACTATACTTTGAGAGAGAGATCTCATTTCATCTATAGCTTTCTACCATCTTACTGCCAAGTGAAATGGGCATTGTCATGCTGTGAATGTCATTACCATGTTGTTTGGTATTCTACAAACTAGACCTATCGCTAGTAAGGTTCTCATGCCAAAATATTTCTCTCTTTTTGGTCAGTGACCATGACTATCTTCTTGGACTGCTTACAATAGGAGCTTCAGTTTTACATCGCGCAAAGTTGGGGGCTCCAAGTCTACACCTATTAGCTAAAGTTGTCTTTTCTGGCATTGTGGTCCCAAAATTTGGAGGTGTTACACCTGAAAAAGTAGGTATTAAAGAATTATGCAAAGGATTTGTTTTCACTTTGAGAGAAGTTCATTGTGGCATTACTGAATTTAAAGACGACATGATGCTAGCTTTGCTCACAAAAGAAGGTTCTGGAGGAGGAACTAAATTCTTTTGACTTAATTTTGGCATGAAAGATTGAAACAATGGTTTTGATGACTACATGGATGACCTTGGTGAGGAATTTGATGCATACAATACTAACTTTGAGGATGGGTTAGAAAACTTTGAAGAAGCTGTAGAGTTTGGTGTTGTCACAGAAATTTTATGTGTTGTTGGCTTTGATCTAGACACAATTGACCTTGACAAGGGGATTGAAGGCCTTGAAGAAGCTTTAGATTTGGTTGTTCTCACAGAATGTTTTCATGTGGTTGTGTTTCTTAAACCATCATTGCCATAGGACATCCTTGGTGCATAGATTCCTGACCTTGATGAGGGGATGGAAGACCTTGAAGAGACTACAACTTTTGGTGACATCACTGATGGTTTCTTTGTTATTGTGTTTGTTAAACTTTTTTATCCTAGAGGAGGGTGTTATCCAATGTGAATTTGAAACCCCCCTCATAGTTTTCTATGAAATTTCTATCCAAATTTTAGGGAGCCACACATTATAGAAATTTAATCTCATGTACCAAATACTTCACAAGCATCCCAAAAACAAAAACAACCTATGTATGTTAAAATATTACTTTTTTGGTGTGGCTCATTGTTGTTTCTCCAAATATGAAGAGTGACAACAAAGCACTTATAATGAGCTATCATCAATCCCTCCACATGTATGTAATCATCAAGCACTGATTTTATTGTTGTCTCCCAATAAAAAGCATCACCTACAGTAGATTGAATTCGTGTGAGATGAGAATCTTCCATATGGACAAGAAGCCCATTTCTGTGGCTAAAATAGCCAAAGAGAACATGTTTAATAATATCAGTAGGGCCATCACTTCTAGCCTTTAAGGTTGATGGATCTATAGAAAGCTTAAGAACAAAGCAGTCTTCCCCATGTATTGGCTTCTCTCCAATGCATCTAGCATCAGAAAACATGGTTTCGGTGGTTCTTGGATCCAAGCCCTGAACCAAACACAAGATTTGAGGACTTGAACACCACATAATTTATTAATTAAAACCAAAAATGAAGAAGAAATATAACTTCTAAATTCAGAAAAATGTGGATTATGTACTTTATCAAGAACTAACTATTAATGTAGGCTTTGGTAAATGGGTAATGAAAAACTAATAAAATTGAACACTGCAAAAACTAAAATTTGGCAATAGGTAGTGTGCAATTTCATTAAAACCACCAAAACACATATTCCATATATCCTACACATCTAGGACATATTAAACACATGATCCGTTAGGTTGTATTTTGGCTAGGTTACAGAAATAAACATTCCTATAAAATACCAACAAGAAACACATGTTTAGCACCTATCTAAGAGTTATCAAAAATTAAATAAATATATCATAACCTCAAACTAAAATATGTGTCTCAAATATGGCCTGAGTGAAAAGACTGAATCTATTAAAATATGGTAAAATCTAAAATTACAAGCAAGTCATATGGTAAAATCTAAAATTACCAATCCCTTCAACTAGTAAAGAAAAACAAGAAGAAAGCACACATAGGACCACAAATAACAGTATAGTAGAGAAAAAGAATAGTATCTCAGCAACTATAATTGCAAGGCTTAAATTAATATCATATATTCCAATTGCAGCACTAAAAGAAAATTCAAAATAACATAAAAGCAAAGACAATACTGTATTACACAAGTAAACATTGCTAATGGAAAGATGCAACATGGATTGGAAGAATCATGTCTTTATCAATGAAATTTCATCAAACCTTTGAACAATATCATGTTAAAAATATTTAAATAAGTTAAAGGAAACCCTTGACCTATATTGTATAGTTTCTGGGATGGAAATCAATATGTAGAAATTCTCACTTGGTTTTGATTGGGTAGAGGAGGAATAACTTAGAATTATATTGTATGTCTTCTCGTTTTAGAGCTCAAATTTTCAAGAAGGCTTTAAGTATCCACATTTCAAGAATCACTGGGAGTGGTTGATAAATAATATAGGAAAAAAAAGCAGCGGTGTAATCAAAGGATTTCTTGGGAGATAGATTGACATTAGCCAAGGCAATGTTGGAAGCAAGTCCAATCTATTGGCATATTATGTCCTACATCCCTAACAGGTATTGAAATAATTATAAAGAAATTATTTAAAGTTTTTGTTGATAGGTAAGAGGAAGAAAGAGGGTAATATTCCACTTGTCAAATGCTAGTCGTTGTCTAAACCAAAAGAAACTATAGGTTGGGATTTCAAAGACATTCTCTTCTTTGGAAAAGTTCTAGCTACCAAAAGTTCATGGTAGATCATTTCCAAATAGGGACTCTGGAGGTAGGTGATGTACCAAAAGCACATTGAACACCTTAACATGGAATAATGAGATAGGAAGGAAAACAAAACTATCTAAAGTGGGTCTATAGTCTAGAAATCATTGGCACTAAGTTTCACTTTGGTAAGTGTATGGTTATTATGGGGAATTGGAAAAGGGGATCAAATCAGAATAGGGACTAATCCACAAGTTCAATGTGGAGAAGCCTATAGATTACCATTGGATTTGATTGCTACTTTGCAACGTCAAGGAGTCCATACCCTGGGTTATGGAGCTGATGCAATATCTACCTCATTTTGGTAGCAAAGATGGAAGAAAGGAAAGGAGTTTGGTTTGAAAAAGAGGGAAATATGCCACTGGAAGGTATTTGTGGATCAACATAAGATTCATATCAGAATAAGAAAGGGGAATGTTCTAATGTACTCAAGGAACCCTGCCCTATGGGAATATACTCCTATATTATGGTACGAAGAAAAGTTTATAGATACAACCTATGAAGAGGAGGCCTAAAGGTGAAAGATTCCATGGAAGTCTTATGCTCCTCTAAATTCAAAGGTTTAGATGTCATTAGCTCTTTGGAACAAAGCACTAAATTGGAAAATAATTCAAAAGTGCAACAAGAATGATCTAGGGTGGTGTGCACTATATAAGAAGGAAAGAGAACCAGCTTATCATTTATTAAAAATTCCACATATGCAACTAACTAATGGGAAGATGAAGTAACTAAAAATTTGTAGGGAAGGGTGACAAGTGCAGACTATGGAGGAGGCTTTGAAGAACTAGACCTAGAATAAAGAACTTGAAGGTTTTAGAGCTCTTCCTGTTGTGGTTTCTTGGAGCATATCATCAGCTTGAAATATTGATATATTTCAAGAGAGATACATTCCTCCTTTTCAATGTGCATCTAATATCAGGTTAGTGTTTGGAATCCTCAAAATACATCAAAAGACATAAAAACCAAAGATGCGGAAGAAACCACGAGTTGATAAATTGGGGTTACTTGTATGGTGCTAGCCAAGAGAAACATACTCCTTGTATTGCAGGAGGTACCTTATTTCTAAATGATTCTCTTATCCTTAATTTCAATGCAAGATTGGGTGCATTACTAATAACTATGTTGAGTTTATCGCTCTAATGATCTTAATGAAACTGGTAGCATACATGGAGGAGACAAAATTGTTGATTTTTGGTGACTATTATGTGGTTATACACTAGATGAAGGGCTGCTAAAAAATGGGGAATATGAATTTGCACCTTATGCTAGATCAGATGAAAAAAATGGAGACATTATTCTACAACATATCCTATCATCATTCTTGTGGAGAACCTAACATAAGAGTAGACGATTTATCAAAATCACTACTTCTGGGAGTCAAGTAGGTGTGATCCTGGAGGTTGAAGAAGGAATCAAACAGCTAGAAAGCTTGAAGATAATAGTTGGAGTATGAAGTTGTTTACTAAGTGTTGAGTAGGAGGATGTTCAAATTTTGGTTTACTAATTTCTAGAATTGTTGAAATTCAAATAGGTTTTCTTATGAAAGACATGTGTATATGGACTGTAATGTATCTTTTAGAACAGGAAAAATCATGTATATTGCATTTGTTTTGGAAAAAAAATTTGTTGCAAGACTAAATTAAGGGAAGTGTGGGTATAATTATAAAATATTTCTATTATGCCTTTAGGTTTGGTGAATACGGTTATAACAATGTGAAAAAAGCATAATAAACAAGGACAGTGTGTGGGTGGGAGAGTGTGAAAATGAGAATGCAAATAGATATACATACCAAGTTATTGTTAGGGGTGTCATAGTAGTTTGAATTTGTTCAAACTTGGTAAAAACTAATTGGGCTTCCACTGCTTTCCCTCTAATTATTTTTATTTATCTCTATACCTCGAGTTCACCTAAATGCCTCCCAGATAGCCACTAACTAGTTGCCAAAAAGTAAGTATCATCTAGTTTCCTATTTTTGGTAATTGATTGAACAAAATGTCCATTTGTAGCTTCTTAATGGTTCAAGACTCACCCATATTGTCTATTCTTTCCATTAAATGCATCATGCTTCTCATTTATCATTGACAGTGGATATTCAAACTTTGCCTCAGTAGTCAAGAATCGCAAAGATTGCATTGGTTGAGTCCATATTAAAGGGGGCTCAACTCTAGTGATACCTTGAAATTTACTAGTCTGCACAAGAGTATGGGTGTGGATAAATGAGGGCTTCTGGGCATGCCTCTAACAGCATCCATCTCCACATTGACCTGTAAACCATTGCCAACAGCCCAAACAAGTTTACTACAAAGCCAAGTGACTGTGCTCCATATGCTTCTCCGAGTTGCAAACATGCATGTAGTGGATGGAACACCATCACTAATCCATTCCTCCAATCCATTGTTATGTAGATATTTTGTAGCCATGATCTTTTTCCATAGACCCTGTTGTAGCATCCATTGTTATATAAGTTTTATTTTCAGTTTTATCACAAAATGAAAGAAATATCAAAAATATGAAATAAAAACCAAATATTAATGGATTTGGAAAGTGATAAACCCACGAAAAGATATAAGCCATTCGATCAACAGGCCACAGATCCGACGAGATCACATAGTTAACTAGAATGGGGTTTATTTCGGAAATCAAGTGTGATGGTGTATCAAATACAGTTTAATTTGTTGAATTCCAGGCCAATCTCATTCGTCCATCGAAAGAGATGGGATTCGACGGATATCGGGTCAGAAAGTAATTAGGTTCTATCTTTGAAATCAGACCCGATAAATCATCAACTGGTAGTTTTTATTTCCTATCAGGTCCATATGATGCCGATAGATATCGGGTCGATAAGTAATCGGGTTTTGTCTTTAAAATCAAACCCGATAAATCATTAACTATCAATTTTTATTTCCCATCGGGTCTGTATGGGAGTCAAAGGTGCGTTGAAAAGGCGAACGTGACAGGTTATGAACCAGAGTGTTAATTCTTTCAGTTCCATGGTAACCGAAGGTTTTCCATTATCTAAAGGTCATGCAGATTCAAGAGGTGTGATCAAGCGATAGCTTGATAAGTATGTTGAGGTGCCCTACAGAGGAGCAATAAGCATGAAGATTAATTAAAGCTCAACCTTTGCAGTTGACTGTGACGTTATCATGGTTGACCGCAATATGTGGACTGAAATTACTGTGGGGGTTAAACTTCCCAGAAAACTCCTGTACATTCTTTACCCCCACTGTGAGCTTCCAAATCTTTTCACCCCACGCTGCTCATTCCACATCTTCCACCACTTTCATCTGTTATTTTTCCAAGTCACTCACCATACACCATTAATGGATGATAGAGCAACACAAAGATACATCAGTAGAACCACAGGCTCAAGCTATAGATTCTAACAGTAAGAAACAATCTCCCATCATTCTCTAATTTCTATTACTTCTTATTATCCTTTTTTCTTGAAAGGAAAGAGTTGTTTTTACCCTCAAATGTAATATTTTGTAATGATCTTTACTTCAAAGTAGTTAGAGGATAGTTAGGTAGTTTGACAGTTTTGGGTAGTTATTAATTATCCTATGATGTATAAAGAGGCATAGATTATAGAAAAAAGGGTTTGAACTTTGGAGAACCTGAAGACTAGGCCACTATATTCCTGATACAACTATTGATTAATGAAAGAATCAGGAGTTTTCCACACATTGTTGGGTATGATTTTGTGACTTCTCTGTTATGTATCATTAAATGTTTTCTTCCCTTAAGTATGGTAATGAAGTTGCATGTCTTTATTTTCTCATGTAAATGAAGTTAAAATCCCTTAAAAGAGCGCTCCTATACTTGAAGTTCCTACCTTTGCAATTCTTCTAAGTTACATATAATAGTTTATGTGTAAGACAACATATTATATTTAACTTCTCCAAGTGTCACAGATAGTATATTCTGTGTAAAACAACATATTGTCTATGACTTCTTCAAGATTTCTCCATTCATCATTTATATTCAACAATCAAATGGCATTCTGAGATTTTCATGTCATAGTATCGAGGGTTTACAACCAAGTCTTTTAGGTCCTTCATTTGAGAATACAACATACAATTAAGTGACAATAATTATAAACATTAATGTCTTAAGCACAATTTATACACAACCAGGAAATTGGTTTCTTAAGGTACAACATTAATTGGCGTCATTGTCGGGGAGAGAAGACAAGAACAATTTTCCGTGGGTTTTCGATATTTTCCTCTGGTTTTTCATTAAGGAGGAAATATTTGGTTCTTTGGAACGAAAGCAATGACTCTTGCTCCAAAGAGACCCCATACAAGGTTAAATACCTCATAGCAGAAAGTTCAAGCCCTTTCAGATCCTGAGAGGATAGTTTCCAAGAGGGTTAGAAGGCCTAAAACTCCACTTACACCAAGTCCTACACTGTCTGCACTAGGTAGCAGTTCATCACATCTTTCACATTCATCTTTTATTAACCAACATTCACCTTCTACATCCAATTCATTCCAAGAACCCAACTGTTAGGAACAATCTTTAGAGTCTGTTTCTTTTCAGTATCTACTATAGTTATTTAGCCTGAACCTATAACTACAATATCACCTTTTCACACTCCATTCACTCCTTAGTCAGGTTCCACATTTGTTGGTAATCAAGGTTCGATAAATTCAGGAGAAAATATGGCAATACCTACATTTTTGATGATTAGGTATGCACCTATTCAATTTCCACAACAGTTGAAACAAATGCCACAAGAAAACTTGGAGATTCTTCCTTGTTTCACAGGGGAGGATGAACAAACAACAGAGAATCATATATCAGTATTTTGTAATTTCGGAGAAAACCTAAATATTGAACACCTAGATGTTGTTCTAAGACATTTTGTACAATCCTTGGATGGAGATGCAAGAAAATAGTTTAAATGGATCCATAATAACTCTATTACAACATGGGATGAGATGGAGCGCCTGTTCACCCAGAGATGGGGAGAGAAAAAAGGCCATGGGTATTCACTCATAGAGTTTAATGCTATAAAGAAGAAATCTGATGAATATGTAGTTGAATTTGTCAGAAGATTTAATGAATTGTACAATAGTCTCCCAGTGGAGATTAAGCCCCCTCCTGCTGGTGCAATGATAACTTTTGCAGGGGCCTTTGAGTCAAATTTTGGATTCACATTGAGGGAGAGGAGATCCCCAACCCTTGATCAGATCCAAATAGATGCATTAGAGATTGAAGCAAATTTGGTGCCTGTAGGTAAAACACCAGATGCACAACCTATCCAAGATAAGGGAAAGACTAAAGTAGAATCCTCTCAAGATCAAACATTAGAGGATATGAATAATGTAATTAGAAATTTGTCTAATAAATTGATTAAATTGGAATTAGAGATTAAGAATTCTCAGAGACAGGTACAAAAAAATAGAAATTTTAATCCTCAATATAGAAGACAACCTCTGCAAATTTTACAAGGGGATAGAAAAAATCAAGATAAGATCTAAGCACCACTGTATATAGAGGTAGATCCTGATGGAGTACCAAAGCATTCCAACGATCATGATGACCATATTCTCACATTGTATGTAGTAGATGAATATGAACTAGATGTTGAGGGAGGAGAATATAGTGAAACGTATGTCATCTATGATGATAATGAAATTGATGAATGTTGGAAGTGGTTTTCTAATCTTATGTAGGTAGAACTACATAAGAAATATGACTTGAGATCAAGGAAAAGATCTAGAAGTCAAGAAGATGAAGGTGAGCAGCAAGTTCCATCTCCCTTACAAAAGTCAACTCCACAAGAATAAGAACCACAACCTGCAAAACAATTGAATAAAGGAAAGCAACAGCAGAATACAAGTAGCAAGACTCAAATGCTTCAAGGTGAGTCTTCTCAATACAAAAGTGAACAAATTCCTTCAGAAAAGCTTGTTTCCATTCCATAAGAGATTTTAATCATGAAGAGAAGTGAAGATGAAGACGAAAAGAACACTAAACAGGGTCATGTGTTCAGTTTAACTAAAGAATTAGAAAAAAATAGAATTCAAGTGCCCCTCACAGAGTTAGTCAAAACACCAGCTTACCAAAGTGAAATTACAGAGTTTATCAATCCATCTCAAAATGTGAATAGAAGTGACATTGTGAATTTGCAAGAAGATAAACCAGTAGTGGTTTTTGGTTCATATGTGGAGGAGGTAGATTCTTCAACACCTCCTTTCTACATTTCTTTATTGGTTCATGATTTACTTTTGCACAATTGCATGTTTGATTTAGGAGCCTCACATAGCCTATGCCATTATCAATGATGAAACAACTAAACCTACAAGTTAATAAACCTTACAGAGACTTGTATTCTTTTGATTCACATAAATTCAAGTATCTGGGGGACATTAAAGATATGGTGGTATCACTAGACCATATTCCAACCAAAATTTTGGTAATGGATGTAGTGGTAGCAGATATCCCTGTTAGGTTTGGAATGTTACTATCTAGGTCATGGGGGGCTAAATTGGGTGGTGTTTTGAAACTAGATTTTTCTTATGTTGTCATACCAATTTTTGGTGGCGAAGAAAGGAGGCTATACAGAGAAATAATATTTATTAGAACAATCACAAATAATGAAGCAAGTAATCCACCTGTATATGGCTAGGAAAAATATGACTTTTCTTGCTTCATGCTGCATGACAATGCATAAATGGCTGAAGATAACAAGAGGAAGCTTACTTCAACATGTCTAAATATAGAGTTACAAATAGAAGGGGTGTGTAAGTGCTTCTTTGATGGAGCCTATTCTAAAGAAGGAACAGGTGATGGTTTCCTTTCACGGGATGAACAGATTCAAGATCACAATATTGGAACCCAGAAGGAGCCAAAGCTAGTCAAATTGTTCAAGGAAGTTTCACTTAATTAAAAGAGGAGATATATTAAGCTTTTTAGGCAATACATTGATGATTTGGCTTGGTCCTATAAGGATCTCAAGACATATGAGGAAAGCATGTTCAGTAGACTTGGATGCCCTATCAAAGTCACAACAGACAATGCTCAAGTGTTCAGTTCAAGTAAGTTTGTTGCCTTTTGTCAGAAGTATAATGCCATTTTATCTCATTTAACTGCTTATCATCCACAGGGAAATGGATTGGCTAAATCCAATAACAAAATTCGATGTGAATCCTTAATAAAACTACTACAAAGAATATTGATGGGGAAACTCTATAGCTACCTGTCAATGCACAGTATCTCAAGCATTACTTATAGTTCTGAAGCATAAGCATCCTATCATTGTAGTTACCAGAGTGAATTCAACGTACAAATGCCATAGAATTTGAATTGGATAAGCAATATATGACTCCATGCCTGAGGTGAAGGCACTGATTTGTAGTTCTTAGTGCTTCTATGGTAAAAGAACTATCCCCAGGTGGGGCTAGATGTTGTAGCATCCATTGTTATTTAAGTTTTATTTTCAATTTTATCACAAAACAAAAGAAAAATAAAAAATATGAAAGAAAAACCAAATATTAATGGCTTTTAAAAGTGAAACCTGTCAAAAGATCTGGGTGATCCGATCAATAGGCCACAAATCCAATGGAAATCACGTAGTAAACTAGAATGGGGTTTGTTTTAGAGATCGTATGCAATGGTGTTTCAAATATAGTTTAATTCGCTGAAGTCTGGGCCAATCTCAGCCATCCATCGAAAGAGATGGGATCTAACAGATATCGGGTCAGATATCAGGTCAAATATCAAGTCAGAAAGTAATCAGGTTCTATCCTTGAAATCAGACCCGATAAATCATTAACTGGCATTTTTTTATTTCTTATCAGATCCATATGGCACTGATGGATATTAGGTCGGTAAGTAATCGGGTTTTGTCTTTAAAATTGGACCCGATAAATCATTAAATGGTAGTTTTTATTTCCCATCAGGTCTGTATGGGAGTCAAAGGTGCATTGAAAAGGCAAAGGAGAAAGGTTATGAAGCAAAGTGTTAATTCTCTTCAGTTTCATGGTAACCGAAGGTTTGCCATTGTATAAAGGTCATGCAGGTTCAAGAGGCACAATCAAGCGATAGCTTGATAAGTACATTGAGGTGCGCTGCGGGGGAGCAATAAGCATGAAGATTAATTAAAGCTCAACCCTGACAGTTGACTGTGACGTTAGCATGTTTGACCGCAATGTGTGGCCTAAAATTACTGTGGGGGTTCAACCTCGTTGAAAGCTCCTGTAACCCACATCGCTCATTCCACATCTTCCACCGCTTTCATTTGTTAATTGTCCAAGTCACTCACCATACACCATTAATGGATGATAAAGCAACACAAAGATACATCAGTAGAACCATAGGCTCAAGCTATAGATTCTAACAACGAAAAACAATATCCCATCATTCTATGATTTCTATTACTTCTTATTATTGTGTTTTCTTGAAAGGAATGAGGTTTACCCTCAAATGTAATATTTTGTAATGATCTTTACTTCAAAGCAGCTAGAGGATATAGGTATTTTGACAGTTTTGGGTAGTTATTAATTATCCTATGATGTATAAAGAGGCATAGATTATAGAAAAAAGGGTTTCAACTTTGGAGAACCTAAAGACTAGGCCACTGTATTCCTGATACAACTATTGATTAATGAAAGAATCATGAATTTTCCACACATTGTTGGTATGATTTTGTGACTTCTCTATTATGTGTCACTAAATGTTTTCTTCCTTTAAGTATGGTAATGAAGTTGCGGGTCTTTATTTTCTTATGTAAATGAAGTTAAAAACCCTTAAAATAGCACTCCTACACTTGAAGTTCCTACCTTTGCAATTCTTCTAAGTTACAGATAGTAGTTTCTGTGTAAGAAAACATATTATCTTTAACTTCTCCAAGTGTCACAAATAGTAGATTTTGTGTAGAACAGCATATTGTCTATGACTTCTTCAAGCTTTCTCCATTCATCATTTATATTCAGCAATCAAAGGGAATTCTAAGATTTTCATGTCACCTAAGTATTGAGGGTTTAAAACCAAGTCTTTCAGGTCCTTCATTTGAGAATACAACATACACTTAAGTGAAAAAGAAGTGAGAATAATTATAAACATTAATGTCTTAACAACAATTTCTACACAGCCAGGAAATTGGTTTCTTAAGTTACAATAGACCCTGGTCTCTAAAGATGCACCATAGGTTGGCAGACAAAAGAGCCATATTGAAATTTTTTACATTAAGGATGCCCCAGCCTCCAATCTTAATTGGTCTAGAGATTAGATTGAGACTAGCAAGGGGAATTTTTATTTTGGTGCCAGATCGCGGCCATAGAAAATGTCCCGCAATGGATTCAATCTTCTCCATAGTAGATTGAGGGATGTGAAATATATGCATCCAATAAATAGGGATGCTTTGGAAAACAACTCGAATCATGACAACCCTGACTTCAATATTTAACCACCTATGATCCCAACGGCATGACATTTGCTCGAATTTTTTGACTAGCCAATCCCAATCTAAAAGCTTGTAATTGCTAGGTTTCAAATGGTATCCTAGGTATTTGAAGCCATTTTATATTGGGAAAATCTTTATCTCAAACATAGCAGCAATTTTGATTATCTCCATCGAGGAACCATCATCATAAATAAGTTCTACTTTATTTTTATTAATGTGAAGCCGAGATGCATTACTGAATTTCAGAAAAATTTTATGGAATGCTTCCCATTCAAAGATTTTTGCCTCCCCTACACATATGATATCGTCCATGAACATTAGATGTGATAATCGACTATTCCTTGATATCCCACAACCTTTTATGGCACTGACTGCTTTCATGGAGTTGATCCCTAATGTGTCCATCACAAGAATAAACAATAGGGGAGACAGAGCATAACCTTGTCTCAGTGATTTGGTCATTTGGAAGAAATTTGTGGGATTCCCATTGATTGGAACCGCCATAGATGTAGATTTGACAACTAATTAATTCTTAATAGTGTCCCTCTAGGTATTACTAGATATATTTTTAAGAGTATTTTTAACTTTAAATTTGTTCGGTTACCTCAATCTGTTGAGATGATGGATATTGTTAATGACTTTAATTTTGAAAAATGATGAAATAAAAATTTTGAATGCAAAATGACAATGTAATAGTGTTGAATGGCAAAAAATGTAAATAATAAGAATGTAGTCAATTACAAATAGTCTTCAATGTGATCAATCTAGACTATTTTTTTCTACTATTCTTATTGTCACCCTTGTTAGTTTTTCTATATTTTCATATAGATTATATGTAATGTGTAGCTGAAATCGTAAACCATTCAAATCTCTAACTTGAGATTACGTAGTAAACATCTTACCTTTTCTCTATTTCTCTCCAATATTAATAGGTTGAATTACTATAACACAAAAATAAATGCACATTGTCAATAATTTTTTTGTGCTTATACTAAAATCAATCACACTATTAATCCAACCACTTTAAAATTAATGTACAACCACACATCTAGTGATATCAAAGAAATCAACATCTACACTAAAATCAATGCATATCGTGTAAGAAATCAATATAATAAAAAATCAACATCTACATTGAAAACAATACATCTAGTGCTAGAAATCAACATCTACACTGAAATCAATGCATCTATTGCAAGCAATAAAATAGAATTATAAAACATCTACACTGAAATCAATGCATCTAGTGCAAGCAATCAAAAATTATTATAAATCACATTTACACTAGAATCAATGCATCTAGTGCAAAAAATCAAATATCATTAGAAATCAACATCTACATTGAAATCATTGCATCTAGTGCAAACAATTAATTAGTATTATAATAATAATAATAATAATAATAATAATATTCATTTTTAAGGTCACAGCCAAGCCAGACACCAACTTGGTGTATGAGACCCTCTTGTTTGTGGGACAAGGGACCCACCTCCACGCAGCGATTTGACTGTTGACTGCTAAGTCTACTAAGGCGAAGGCATACATACTCTACCCCCTCTAGTTTTGAACGTGTGACCTCTTAAGAGAAAACACATGCTCTTAACTATTAGACCCACTAACAAATTCAATTATATTTAATTACTAGATTAAATTAAACATATTTGAAAACCATATACCATTGCAAACTATAAACAATGTATAAATAAACAAATATAGGTATAACACCAAATTGTTTGGCCACTAAATTATTTAGCAAACCAATTTACTCAATTTCCATCCTAAGGATAAGACTTTGTCGGCTCCAGCATTTGTCGGTAGCATTTTATGGGTAATGGCTCCCTTATTTTATGAATTCCATTTTCTTCTACACGTTTGTGGATGGCTATTTTCTAGTTGTCCTCGTGAAATTCTCTCATTGTTTCCTGTCCATTAGGTTTCAAGACCTTTGGGGTGTCGTCGATTTCCAATTATGGTCGTGTCCCTCTCCTCGTGTTGGCATCTTGCTATTTGTTTTAGTTTTGTACTATGACATTCTCCCGAGGTTTCTTAGTTATTTGGTGTCGAGGCAAGGTTGAGTTTATCTGTGCCGGCTGCATTTCGGTTGGTTTAGAAATCTATCTTCTACATCTATCACATAAAATTATTGATGGTCAACGTTTTTAGAATTAATTAATCTGTTCATTATTAGAAAATCTGATTTAATATGGTATAAAAAAGGAAAAGTCTAATAAGTCAAAAGTTAAAAAATTAAATCTTTAGGTTAAAAATAATAAAATACAAGAAATAAAAATCAAATAATGATTAAAAATAATAAAAAAAAATATTTGTAAATATATAAATAACTACAATAATCATATAAATAAAGAATTATAAATAGATAGGTATTTAAAGTTTACAGAAAATTCTAAAGCATATAATAAATTAGAATGCAAGATAAAAATAAAAAATACAAGAAAATAATGTAAAAAAATTAATAATTAAATAATATAATAAATTTAAAATGCTAAATAATTATTATAAAATAAATATAATAACAATAAAAATAATCATAATATTAGATAAAATTAATTATCTAATATTAATAATAAAAAACAATAATATATTGTAAAAGAAATAAAACTAGTATTTGCACGAGATGTTGCAAAGAAAACGCAAATTAAACTAGTATTTGCACGAGATGTTGCAAAGAAAATGTTGTAAAGCCATAGAAAAAGAACTCGTAGTTTGAAGTGTCTTGTAAAATAGATGCAATCTCTCCACAACATTATAATGTAATGTTTCGAAATTATATATTTACAATGTCAAAGATTCTTCAATCAATATTTATTACCACTACAGAGAACAATATAAAGACTTGGAAAATAGGCTTCATACTAGAGAATTTATTCTTCCACCTATTGTATCATGAAAAAGTATAAGAGGTAGGTGCAACCATAACTCATGGAGCCATCTTAGCTCTTTATTTACATAAACATATCTTCCTAAAAGAAGGAAATATCAAAAGCCTCATATAAAGATGATGAAAATGTCAAACACCTCATAACCCATGGAGCCTTCTATATCGACCACATTAATATGCTTAATGTGATTATACTGGTAAATAAATATTATTACATTAATATTTAGGAATAAAAATGAGAAAAGATAATTGCAATAGTTTTTTTTGTTATATTTATGAAGCCTTTTATGTCAACCACATTAATATGTTTAATGTGATTGTACTGGTAAACAAATAGTATTATATTAGTATCTAGGAATAAGAATGAGAAAAAGATAATTGCAGAAGTCTTTCTCTTTCAATTTTAAAAAAATACCTAATTTAGATTAAAAAGAACATAAGAGATATTTCATTAATATTTAAAATAAATAGATTTTAAAAAATAACTAATTATCTCATGTTAATTAATCAATTAATCTATGTGGAAATAAGGATAATAAATATAAGGATGGTATTAATGATGATAAGGATGAAAATAAGTAAAACTATAACTAAATATTATATTAATAAGGATAATTAAGATAAAATTAAAGAAAATTAAGAATAAAAATAAAAATACAACTAAATCTTATATTAAAACATTATAATAAAAAATAAAAAAAAATTGTAATAAAAATTAAGGGTAAAAAATTCAATAGGATAAAAGTAATGAGAAAACACATCAAAATAACTTTAGTACCCTTACAAGATGGATTCATCTTACTCTTGGATCCTAAAGCCAAGTTTGCATCTATGAATATTTGCCAATTTCCAATGTATTATTAAGGCCTATAAATAAATGGGAGACTACCACTAAATATTACAATATTACATATAGAACACCCATGTTCATTGGTTGGTGATTTAATCTATTTACATCAATCATAACCCACAATTAAATAAAAACCATGTTCTACAACCATAGAACCTTATTTATTTTTTTCTCAATAAAAACCCTATCCAGTGCTCACCTGTTAGCTTCCTATACCAATAGGTTTCATTTTTCATGATTGACTGGAGAAGTGTCAAATATGTTCATCCTTTCCATGCTGCAAAGGTTATATATTTTGTAGAATTTCACTATGTATAGGTGGTTGACTCTTGTCGCAGTTGATGAATAGCCAGACAGTCTAATCCTGGCTAGATCATGTTTGAATTTACTTGTCTTAGAATAGAGAATAAAGGTCTGCACAAACAGTTCAAGCTTGGGAGACAAGTAGTTAGGTAGAGAAGCAAAGGGTCTCAACAGCTTAATCTGAGCCCTGGAAGAGATAAGGATAGACTTACATAGGAGGGTAGCTAAAAGAAAAGAGAAGAATTAGGGTTTGCTAGTTCAAATGCACCGAATGAAAATGAAGAAAACATGTTAGGTACACTGGGTTGGGTAGGCAGTTTTGATGGAATAGAAGCAGGTTTATGAGCAATTTTCTCCTTTGGAACAAGTTTTCATCTCATAAAAATCATAAGGTACCATAGCAAGGTGGCTACAAAACAAATGGAGCATGACTAATTCCCCTCTCCATTTTTCCAAGAAACACTTCCTAACATTCCCCCCAATGACAGTGAGATCTACTCATTGCCTTTAGTCCACTTCATCTCATAGAAAAACTAAGTGAAAATGTGTTTTCACCTAGGCAAAACAAGCCACATTTCTTGTGTAAAATGTCTTTATTCCATTTTACCAAGTCTCCTAAACTTCACAACTTGGTATTCTTTCATTCCTCCCATACCTAAGTTTTCATATATAAACTTAGCCTAATCCATACCAATCCATTCCACATAGTCATATTAACCTACTAACACTATTATATAGCTCCTATGTGAATATTTCCCCTCCCTTACTATGTAAAAATACACAAAATCCCTAAATATTTAATACCCTGACCCTTGGCTAACTATAACTATATTTTAAGTTTTGTCGGGAGTTATTGGTCCACCCAGGGCCAGTAAAAACCATCCACATGCCCCATCAGGACTTGTTTAGCCTCTGGCTAAATAAACAGTCGAAACTCGCATATTAAACCACCAAAACGCATTTAACCAAAGTTTACAAAACCCCACAAAACATTACAAAACGCAAAATGCTATAGGAGGTCCCCCAAAGATAACCCACCGCCACTTCCATCACCCGCTAATTGTCCCCCATTTGTCTTTGTTTTCTCCACGCTACTCGTGCATGCTAATTTACGTCCAAAAGAGCATTTTCACCATACAGTCCGCCACCCAGTAGTTCTTACTCCATAGCTCGGCTCCTCGGCTCATCTGGTCACCTACAAATCAACCATTCCGCCCTAAAAATAGGTATTTACACAAATCTACTCCCGAACCCTGCTTTTATTGGTTTTCACTGTAAAATTGCCCACAGAACCCAGAAGTTGGAGAAAAAACACTGTGTTGCTGCCAAAAATACCCACCATAACCTCTGTCTTGCCAAATTTCCCCTCAAATCTGCACATTGAGCTAAAATTGAGCTCGTTCAACCTTGCAAATTCTCCAAGGAACCCCGAAAATTGCCTTTTTCCCACAATTGTTGCCCACTGTGCCAAAGAAGCCCACAAGCTCTGTCGCTTCATCTAGTTTCTGTCCACGGAGCTAAATTCAAGCCAACAAACTAGTTTCAACGGTGAAATTTCCAGAGAAAATCCATAGCGTTATTGTTTTCCTATTTTGCTTACACAGAGCCAAAAAATTCCAAATTTAAAGGCAACATAATTTAGCCATGGAAGGTCCAGTAGCCTTGAATATCACTCCTCTTAATGCACCCCACAAGGAATTGGAACATCTGCCCTTAGTTGATAAAGACTATATAATCCAAGACCTAGTAGGCTACCAAAACCATCTGCAAGCAGTCTCTGAGGTCAGAAACAGTTACTTAAACCAAAATGATGTCTATGGCATATGGGAATCAAATCTACCCATACACTACGTCCCCTCTGTCAATATTTCCCTAAGATAATTCACCTCTGCCGTGAGAAATATGAGCCAACTAAAACGGCAGTTAAGACTCCATCTGGAACTACCCTCTTTCATATTACTCCCGACTCCATAAATCAAATGTTGAACTTCGAACCAAACCACCTCCAATTTCCTCTTACTATGAAATTCTTGCTGGATGAAGGTCCCAAAATCTCCAGCTCAGAGATAACCAGAATTGCCCAAGTATTTATGAGAGCAGATCGTCAGCCTAAGGAGCCACCTCCTTTTCACTATGCATCTTTCAATGAAGTGGGTATATTAGTTGTTGATATGATATCTTTTGTTCCGGATTTCAAGACAAGTGAACATATTGATGAAACTCTATTGGTTTTGATGTCTATTTTTACCCCAGGGCAGCCTCCCACTTTCAAATACAGCTATGCCAAATTTATTGCCAACAAGATACATGACCAATTGTTGAATCTAGGCAGGGAAGGAATCTTTAAATATTCATCCTATATCTATCATCTGTTCTTATATTATTAGCCAAATATTTTCCAATTCCCCATTAGAAAATTGGACCATAAAGAGGAAAAGAGGTCTGTGATTTTTTGGACCTCAATCTTTCATGAAGTTCGTAGCTCTCCCTACTCTTTTTGTGAGTTTATTGATATGTTTGTATACCCAGTCTCTTCTCTCCTGATTAGAACTCCTCCTCCTAAACTGACATATGATATGCAAAAGATACTACAGCTCTCCAAAAAGTATAAAATAGGTGACTGGTGCTTTTACCAGAATCACACTATCCTCAGGATATATGGTTGTGAGCTATGCCCCTACAGGCTGCCAAGATATGTGCCAATGAGACTGTTTGCCTTGGAGTATTTCAGGCAATTCATCAATTCAGATTTGACTCACTTCCATAGCACAAAGAAAAAGGCCCAATTGAAACTAAGAGACCAGTTAGGCCCCTATGTTATGAACAAGAAAGAGGGATGGAAGGATGTTGATGAAATATTGGGTCAAAAACTCAGACTGAAGAGAAGCTTTCGGTGGGTACCCTATGACCCAAACAACTTTATCAATGCAAGAAGGGTAAAATATAGGCTAGCACCCTATCAACATTGCAGCATCCCTGACATAGAATAGTTTGCCAACCAAGATGAGTGGGTGGAGGGCACACTAGTTGAAGAGCTCACTGAAGAAGAGAAAATGGAACAAACTATGAAAAATCTGGAAAAAAACTCTTGACTTAGATTCTTTTGGGCAGGTATCATTCAAAATACCACAACAAACTAGAGAAGGCTCATCAACTGCGACAACTTCACAACATGTTTCCCGAGAAAGGACTACACCAACAACAGGGACAGCAAAGGGCAAGGAGATAGTAGTTGCGGAGCAAGAAACAATGGAAGAACAGTCAACTACCTCAAAGGAACACAGTCAAGGGCAAGCCCCTTCATTACAGGCAGAAGCACCAGAAGTACCAGCACTACAGACTCCTCTTCCTGAGGAAAGAAGTAAGAAAAGAGACCGAGAAGAGACCACACCTGCAAGTGGGTCAACAGAAGAGCAAGAGGCCAAAAGACAAAGGGTAGATCATCCTCTACCTGAAGAGGAAATTGTGGAAGAAATCACTGAAAGCACAAGAGGAGACAGGACCATCAGCCAACAGACATCCACTAGCTCACACAGGCAACAAGTGGAGAGGCAGCATGGGATGGAAGTTTCCTCCTCAAGGTCGCAAGCTAGGAAACGATCTGATATCAAACAATCATTTATGGAGATTAAGGCCCAAAATGAGTCATTAAGAATTCAGCTGTATGATCAATTTCTCAAAATGACACCCTCCAAACAACAAAGACTAATGGAAGCTTATGATATTAAGGAGGAGAAGATGATTTTAACTCATTTTAAGCCTAAGGTTCAGCAACCACAGTCTGCAGCTGACTACATAAGGACCAATCTAGAGGTCCTTGCCAAAGATATACACCCAATGGACCAAATAGAATTGCACAAACAAATGGGTGAAATGGTCTATGCTACACTGGCAGACAAGGCAATGTTGGCCCACCAATTGAAAGAGTCATTAAGTAATACATCTGCTCAATTGGATGTGAAGAAGGTCTCTTCTCTAGCCAAAGAAAACAGAATAAAGACTCTGGAAGAAATAATTATTGAGTTGGGACATGATCCCAAGGATGCCAAGGGCATCAAAGCACTGATAAAGAAGGAGGAAGATATTGCTTCCCTTAGGAAGCAATTGAAGCTACCTATCGCCATGCATCCACAAACAACAGAACTAGCACAGGAAAAGGCAGAAGAAGATGTAAGGGATATGTTGATGAGGATGAATCAAAGGCTGATTCAAACAAAGCAAGAGTTGGAGAAATAATTGCAAACCAAGCAGGTAGAGTCGACCTCCCAGCCACCTAAAACAGCTCCAACAATTATCTCTGCTCCCCCCACAGTCACAGCAGCAATCCCTCC
The DNA here is from genome assembly GCA_000404065.3 of Pinus taeda. NCBI lineage: Eukaryota > Viridiplantae > Streptophyta > Pinopsida > Pinales > Pinaceae > Pinus > Pinus taeda. The sequence goes on along the minus strand of APFE030273765.1, from coordinate 102,998 downwards.
CACTGAGCCAGCATCAACAATAGGTACAACAGCTACAGATGCTTCAGCAGCAATAACAACACAGCCAGAGACCAGCATGAGGATGGAAGAAATGATGAAGGCAGTGAAAGAGCTAGAAGCTCAAATGTCAGAGCTCAAAGAGGCAAAACAAATACTAGCCAAACTAGAGGTGAGCTATGACAAGTCAAAAATAACAGTGGCAGAGAAAACCAGAGAGGTGAAGGCCCTGAAGAACAAGGTGAAATAATTGGAAAAGGATCTCACCTTGCATAAACCTATAGCAGACATTAAAATGATTTTGTGGACCAAGATTGGCCAGTCTATTACTGACCAATGGCAATCAATTCAAACAATCTATGAACAAATTGAATTGATAGAAAGGGCCCAACTAGAAATACAAAGGGCCAGGGCATCATTGCGAAATATGCCTGAGCAGGCCAATAGATTGATCCATTTTTTGAATACCCATACTAAAGAACAGCTAGCAGCTCTGGAGATCTTGGACAGGACAGGCACTATTTTGACAGTGAAGAAGGTGCTAACAATGAGAAATTTTGTACAAACGTTGGAAAGGAAGTGCCAAGAGATGTAGATGGACATTAATGCCTTCACAGAGAAGTTCGCAGTCTTGCAGCAGAAGGGTCTACCTAGTTTACTGACCAGCAATCAAAGACTGTTATCACATCAACAATATGCTCACAGGGTAAACATGTATGCTACCAATCAGATCACAGCATCATCTAGCACTTCAAAAGACACAGGACCTCCCTCTGGACAAAGTTTATATGATTTGTTTTATATTGAACATGAAATAAATCATCTTTTTGAAGTCAAGCCTAACTTTTACAGATATACTGAGGCTGATGAAACACTTGTAAAAATACAAAGACATCAGTTGCCTATAGACCAATGGTGGTAGAGTATGCTGGAAATTTTACCTAGGTAATCTGGATCCTTCTGTCTATCTACACTTGGTCAAATAACAAAACACGTGGCAGATATAGAGGAAGGAGGTCAAGTGAGGAATAACACGTGTTAAAGCCAAATCAAGAGAAAGTAAAAGGATCAGGATAGCAACGCAGGAATGCAAAGTGAAGACATAGCTACCAGCCGACTTCCTGAATTGAAAAGTCAAAAATATCTTGTCAGTTAAAGCAGCCAGCACAGCCACAATTACTCCTACATTTATTTCTACATTTATTCCTCTGTCAGAGTAGGTGAAGGAAGTTATTACTTCATATCTTATGCACAAGATATTTTGTAACTCTCTTTCTGTATAAATACCCCCCCAAGGAATGTATTCGGGGTTGGTGATTTTCCTCTTTGGACCATGGTGTAACTCTGATATTTTTTAATACAAAGGCTGTTGAAGTGCACTGCTGCTAGACCGTTTGAATGTGGATTTCATGTTCTAGGCTCTGCTACAAAATTCCTGTGTCTTTCTATGGATCAATAAGTAGTTCTAAACTGTGTTTTGTGTTTCCTATGTTTGCAAATTTCATATATGTTTCATAATCTTAACAACAGGGAAAAAGAATAGCCCAGAACTTGTTTAAATACACTCTGTGTTCAATTCCTGCTATTATTTATGTTTTCTTGAGAATTAGGATAAACAGAAATTCTTAGATGCTTCTATTTCCTCTGATTCTTTCACTTTGAATATTTCCAAGGAATTCTTTACTGCTCCTTGAAAATATTCATGCACTTTCCCTCTGCCATCATGATCAAGGATTCTTGATTGCCCTTCACCCACTGGCTTACATTCCATCAATTTCTAGATTCCAATATTGTTCCAAAATTGATTATTTTGCTCTGTAGTATTGCACTTTATAACAGAAACACACTTAGCAGTCCATCTTCATAAACTCCATTTGCCCAATGGAATAAACTGTTTAAAACTTGCATCCCAGCTCTGTTTAAAATCACCATCCAAACAAACTTAAAACAAAACTCTGCACATCATAACTAGCATAAAATACTTAAAAAAAAAGAAGTTAAATTATAAAGCGAGAACCCTCTCTGGATACAGTTTGGCTAGAAATTTCATCTAAAAGATTGGTTAGTGGTTACCTCAGTCGAATTCCCTTTTCTCACAAGTTTTGGGGAACAACCTGAGTGATAACATCATTGGCGACTCCGCTGGGGAACTGAATTAATGTCTGTTACTACTGTCTAATCTCTAAAGCTACAAATGGAGCCTGAAGTTAGCCAGGCAGCCTTTGAAACTGTCTTTGCTATGTAATCACAAGAGTATATAAAAGCTACTTTAGTCTAACTCAAATTTAGCTTTAGATTTTAAACAACTATCTCAAATATTTGTTTGGCCATCCTTGTTTCAAACCTACTTGAAGGAAAGCCCAACTCCTCCTACATTTTAGGAGCCTCCTTCAAGATATTGTCAAAACTTGTATCCTCCAAATATTCCCAAAAAATACCCAAAACATACTTTACAAGCTGGCTCCAAAGAAGAAAACATGTTACACTAGGTCAAACCTAAACCTGAATCCTCCAGCTATTTTTGACAACCCAAATTTGATTCCTAAGAGCCTTAGGAAACCTAAAAAACAAGAGAGTTCTGTTGATTCAAATATTGAAACACCTCAGCAAAAACCTATTCAAACTCAACTCACTATGGTAAAATCTCAAGCCTTTCCTCCTATTGCTGTAGCTTCTTCTAGCTCACCTTTATCACACCAAAATCTCTTTTCCACCTCTCCATCCATAGCACTTATCTCAGCTGCTATCCCTGTGCTTCCAGTTGTCCCACTTTTCCCTGCTAATATGGAAAATAGATATGCTCCCCTACAGTTTCCTGCCAATCCAAGGGCTATGCCACATGATTATTAGGGAAAATTTACCTATTTTGATGGTACTGGCACTTACACTGCTCAATAACATACCAAGAGGATGACAAACTATTTTGAAAACTATGAGATTGATGATGATGATGTCAAGATCAAAATTTTTGTCGAGAGCTTAAACGGTGATGTAAGGACCTGGTTTAGGTCACTCCCTGCAAATACAATAGATATTCCAGATGCCCTTTATCATACTTTCCTGAACAGGTGGGAAAAGAAAAAAGACCCTTTACACATCTTAACAGAATATGAGAACATGAAGAGAGGCCCACAAGAAAGTGTCCAAGATTATTGTGCCAGATTCAACAATACCTACCTTGCTATTCCAATAAATCTTATACCACCACCAGACTTAGTATTGATCAAATTCCCTGATGGATTTGACTCAGACATGGATTACCAGCTCAGGGAGAGAGCTCCTCCTAGCCTTGAAGATATGCGGAGCATAGCTGTGAGCATTGAGGCCAATCTGATTTCTAAAAAAAATCGAGCTAGATCTGAAAGAAGAACAACTTTCAAAGAAGAACCCTCTGGCTTTGAACAAAAACTTGATGCAATCATTAAGGGCATGGAAAAGCTGGGAGATAGAGTGGAAACTATTGAGAGGAAATCTTCATGGGAAGGCCAACCAAACAACAATGCAATAAATCCAAACTTTAGAAAAAATCAAAACCCCAATGTAGGAAAAGTTGGTCCAGACCAAAACATAAGGCCCCCCTTCCAAGAAAACTATGCAAAAGCCTCCACATCTAGTGAACCAATAGAGGACCCCCACATTAACCTAATTGGTCTCAATAGTGGACAACCAATTTTCCTAACTCAAGAAGATCAAGAGGCTCATACTCTTAGTCAATGTCAAATGAAATCAGGGGAATCCTTTGATTTTAAGCAGGGGTATGAAACAACTGTGTATGAATTCCACAAGTAGTATAACTTAAGAAGTAGGAGAGTAGACATCCTTGATGATCCCAAGCATAAGACAATCAAGCAACCTACCAAAACCAAACTCAAGGACTCTCATATACCAATCATCCCTAAATCAACTTCCAATCCAAATAGTCCAACAGTTGAAGATGTTTCAGACAAAGATAAATCAAAACAGTGCTCTACATCTGTCTCTCCACTCAGAGAAATTGTAGAGGGACCTTTGGAAGATGGTGTGCAAGTAACTCTAGCTCATCATAGCGTTCCAGTAAAAGAGGCAGTTGTTGAAAACTTATTTGAAAAACACAACCTTGCTACCCAAAATGTCAAAATACAAACAAAAAAACCCTTTAATATGGAGTCTGAAATAAGTAAGTTAAAAGTATCCATCCCATTATCTGAATTGGCTAGGCATGAAGTTCTTAGAGAACAAATCAACAGATCATTGAAAATTTTATAAAACAAACATCAGTGAATATCCTTGATGATCAACAGAACTTATATTTGGCCCTGAAGCAAATGGTAAATCAGTAGATGGAGGAGTTCCTCCCTTCTATGTAAGTTTAAACATCCATGACAAGGTGCTTCACAGTGCAATGTTTGATTCAGGAGCTTCCCATAATCTGATGCCTAAATCTGTTGTGGAAAAGTTGGACCTAGATATCGCAAGGCCATACAAAGACCTGTTTTCCTTTGATTCCAATCAGGTCCGGTGTCTAGGCTTAATCAAGGATCTGTGTGTGTCATTAGTCCAATATCGAGCCAAGAAAATTCTCATGGATGTGGTGGTAGCGGATATTCCACCCAAGTATGGAATGTTGTTATCTAGATCGTGGGGTTCCAAGCTACAAGTATCTTTGCAACTAGACATGTCTTATGCCACCATCTCAGTCTTCGGCCAGCCTAAGAGGCTATACCGAGAAACTTTGATGAAGTATGTGGTAAGTATTCAAGAAAAACCCCAAAACTTTCCCATTTATTCTATGCATTCAGACATGGACTCTTTTATCTTGTACAACACTAAGATTCAAACCCCAACTGATATTAAAATTATGGCTTTAAGTCAAGATGAATTCCTAGACAAAGAATCCACAGTTCAGATTCAAGAAGTCTTGGAAAACAACAAATTGACAGTCACACATGAGGAATCCCATGAGACTGAAAATCCAACCATGCCTGCTAAGCAAATTGAAAAAGCTCCTAATACCAGTTCAAATCAAGAAAACCTATGGTATCTAGAGTTTGATGGATCTATAAATAAGCTAGGAGCAAGGGCAGTGGTTTGGATACACAACATCAAGGATGACCACACTGAGGGACATGCTTTTAGATTGAATTTCATATGAACTAACAACATGATTGAATATGAAGCCCTTCTCTTAGGGCTCAAAGTGATCAAAAGCCTAGCTGCAACTCGAATATCAATTTTGGGAGATTCTGACCTCATCATTCAACAAATAAAGGGTAACTTCATTACAAATGATCTTAGCCTGAGATCATACAGAGCTGCTACAGTGGAAATTCTCAACACCTCTCTTGAATCCCAATTGACCAAGATTCCAAGGAATCAAAATCTGCATGCTCATAGTCTAGCAACCTTTGCAAGCACTTGCAAATTGCCATTTAAGCCCAATCACCGATTCACTGCTGAAATCAAACATAGACCTGCTGTACCAGATAATGTCAAAAACTGGCAAGTGTTTGAAAATGACACACAAATCAACAATTTCCTGACTTCGAAAGAGGAGTTCTCAAGCACAAAAATGGATTCCAACACAATAGATGAAAGAAATCAAATAGACAAAGTTGAAACACATATCTCTGCTGAAACAACAAACCAAATTCTACATCCCACTAAGTTTACCAAAACAGATTTACAGGAACTTCATGAAAAAGAAGGTGAGGATGCAATTGCAGTAGAGTGTGAAGTCATTGAGTTGAAGGATAATTTTCTACCTACAGGCCTCACTCTTTTAGAGGATATTTTTGACTCAAATGACATCTCTAGGAAACCTAAAATGTAGCTATTAAACGTAGAAATTGAGGACTGTAATTTAGGAACTGCAGAAAATCCAAAAATGATAAAATTGTCCAAAGCTCTGCCTCCTAACCAAAAACTCAAGTATATTGAACTATTCAAAGAATTTCAAGATGTCTTTGCATGGATTTATGAGGACCTAAAGTTTTATGACACTGTAGTCATCCAACACACCATACCTCTCAAACAAAACCAAAAACCTTTCAAACAGAAACTTAGGAGGGTCAACCCTTTGCTGCTCCTTTTGATTGAGAAAGAAGTCAAGAGAATGTATGAAGTTGGAATTATAGATCCAATTAGATTTTCAGAATGGGTTTCAAATTTAGTGCCCACTAGAAAGAAGACATGGGATATTAGGTTGTGTGTTGATTTGAGAAAAGAGCAAAGTCTCTTTAAAGGATAATTACCCTTTACCCAAAATGGATCACATTCTACAAAGGGTAGTGGGTGTTTCAAGGATATCACTGTTATATGGATTCTTAGGCTTCAATCAAATCCTAATGCACCCAGATAACCAAGATAAAACTGATTTCACAACCCCTTGGGGGACATTCAAATATGTGAAAATGCCTTTTGGACTCAAGAATGCAGGAGAAACTTTTCCAAGAGCCATGGATATTGCTTTCGCTAAAGAGATCCATGAATTTTTAGTCATTTACCTAGATGACCTTACAACTTTTTCCAAATCAAATCAAGAACACCTAGATCATCTCAGGCAGGTATTCTTAATTTGCAGAAAATATGGTATATCACTAAATCCGAAGAAGTCATTGTTTGGCCTAGAAGAAGGAAAATTATTGGTCCATATCATCTCTAAATAAGGCATTAGAATTGATCCAGACATAATACAAGCTATCTTACAAGTTCCTCACCCCAGAAACATTAAATAACTACAAGCCTTTTTGGGGAAGATCAACTTTCTAAGAAGATTCATACCAAATCTGGCTGAGCTAATAAGATTGCTGAACAACATGTTGAAAAAGGATTCCAAGGTTAAGTGGACAATAGAAGCTAAGCAAGCCTTTGAAGAAATCAAAAAAGCTTTGACTCAAACACCAGTCCTCACAAGCCCCAATTTTGAAAAGGACTTTATCATATTCTCATTTGCATCATAACATACAATTGCTATTGTTTTTCTCCAAAACGATGACCAGGGATGTGAAAACCCCATAGCCTTCTTCAGCAAAGCCCTTAGAGATGCTCCACTCAAATATCAAATCATGGATAAATAAGCATATGCACTTGTAAAGGCCATTAAGGACTTTAGAGTTTACATCTTGTACTCTCATGTGATTGCTTATGTGCCCAACACTGTTGTCAAAGACATCCTGACCCAAGAAGGAATTGAAGGAAAAAGGGGCAAATGGATAGCTACCATACTGGAATATGACATTGAAATTAAACCAACAAAGCTGATAAAAGGACAAGGACTAGCTAAAATTATGACTGAAACTAACCTTCAAACCCTTGACATAAATCAACTGGATAATGAGCAGGAAATGGCGACTCCACAGATCAATCAATCCTTTTTACAATCACCTTGGTATGTTGACATATCTTTTGTATTATTAAACCTGCAAGCCCCTCCAGGATTATCCAAAACTAAGAAAATATTTTTGAAAATGAAAGCTTCCAAGTTCTGCATTTTAGATCATGCTCTCTTTTGGAAAAACCATGAAGGTGTCTTATTAAATTGTCTAATCAAAGAAGAAACTAACAAAGTACTTGAAGAATTTCATGCAGGGGATTGTGGTGGACATTTATATTGGAAATCAACTGTTGATAAAATCCTAAGGGCTGGATTTTATTGGCCCACCCTATTTTCTAATGTAAAATAATATGTAACTTCTTGCCACAAATGCCAAATTTTTGAAGGCAAGAAAAAGTTGTTGTCTTTGCCCCTCAAGCCCATTTCCACTAAAATACCATTTCAACAATGGGGTTTAGACTTCATTGGGGAAATCCACCCTTCATCCTCTGGCTAGCACAAATGGATTTTGACTGCTACAGACTATTTTACCAAGTGGATAGAGGCCATCCCTTGTAGGCAAACCAATGACTCAGTAATCATGCAATTCCTTGAGACCAATATCTTGTCTAGGTTTGGCTGCCCGGAGAAAATTATTACAGACAATGTTGTTGCCTTTAAGTCTAAGAGAATGATTAATTTATATCATAAATACCACATTACCTTGGCCCATTCTACAGCCTATTACCCTCAAGGTAATGGCCTAGCGGAATCCTCCAACAAGAGCTTGATCAACATCATTAAGAAAGTCTTGGAGGAAAACAAGAAAAATTGGCATAAAAAGCTTGTAAATGCACTATGGGCAGATAGATTGACCACTAAGAGATCTATTGGGACTAGTCCCTATCAATTGGTTTATGGAATGGAGGTAGTATTCCTTTCTTCTTTGGGAATCCTAGTGATAAAGTTGCTATAAGAGATACAGGCAGAACCTAATGATATTCAAAGAAGGATCAGCCAAACTATTCACTTGCAGCAGACAAGAGAGGAAGTCTATCACGGAGCTCAAGTTCCAAAAGAAAAGATTAAAATGATATTTGATAAAAGAACCAAAGCAGAGGATTTTTTCATTGGGAATATAGTTTTAAAGTGGAATTCCAGAAGAGAAGATAGGGGAAAACATGGAAAATTTGATTTCTTATGGAGAGGACCATTTATCATTCAGACTGTACAAGGAAACAACACCTACTTTTTGAAAAGCCTAGATGGTACAGGGGCAAATGATGGACCAGTCAATTGGCCGAATGTTGAAGCATTATTTTGAGCCACTTTGTTAAAGATAGCAGCACTTTAATTTCTACATAGTAGCATTTACTTTCTATAGTTTATTACAGCAATAGGATAGGGAATAGGTTACAGCAAATTTTGAGGAAAGGACAAGGAATTGTGCCACCTTTGGGTATTGCATTTTAAGCCCATCAGAAGAAGCTAAAGAAGCAGACTTGGGAGCTGTGAAAATGATGAGAAATAATCAAACAAAGTACCCAAAACAGAGCTGCAATTATTGAAATGAGTACATGAGAAATACAGACATTGCAGAGGAACCATTTTGCAAACAACAAAGGAGAAATTTCAAAATACAACAAGAACTGAATATAAGGCCATCTAACCTGCTGTTCTTGACATTCCACTAGGAAAATCCATCCCCAAGTGGAGCCACTATTAGCTTCCTATACCAATAGGTTTCATTTTTCATAATTGACTAGAGAAGTGCCAAATATGTTCATCCTTTCCATGCTGCAAAGGTTCCATATTTTGTAGAGTTTCACTATGTATAGGTGGTTGACTCTTGTCACAGTTGATGAATAGCAAGATAGTCTAATCCTGGCTAGATCATGTTTGAATTTACTTGTCTTAGAATAGAGAATAAAGGTCTGCACAAACAGTTCAAGCTTGGCAGACAAGTAGTTAGGTAGAGAAGCAAAGGATCTCAACAGCTTAATCTGAGCCCTGGAAGAGATAAGGGTAGACTTAGATAGGAGGGCAGCTAAAAGAAAAGAGAAGAATCAGGGTTTTCTAGTTCAAATGCACCGAATGAAAATGAAGAAAACATGTTAGGTATACTAGGTTGGGTAGGCAGTTTTGATGGTCAAGAAGCAGGTTTATGAGCAATTTTCTCCTTTGGAACAAGTTTTCATCTCATAAAAATCATAAGGTACCATGGTAAGGTGGCTACAAAACAAATGGAGCATGACTAATTCCCCTCCCCATTTTTTTACGAAACACTTACTAACATTCCCCCCAAGGACAATGAGATCTGCTCATTGCCTTTAGTCTACGTCATCTCATAGAAAAACTAACTGAAAATGTGTTTTCACCTAGGAAAAACAAGCCACATTTCTTGTGCAAAATGTCTTTATTCCATTTTTCCAAGTTTCCTAAACTTCACAACTTGGTATCCTTTCATTCCCCCCATGCCTAAGTTTTTATCTATAAACTTAGCCTAATCCATACCAATCCATTCCACATAGTCATATTAACCTACTAACACTATTATAAAGCTCCTATGTGAATATTTCCCCTCCCTTACTATGTAAAAATACACAAAATCCATAAATATTTAATACCTCGATCCTTCGTTAACTATAGCTATATTTTAAGTTTTGTCGGGAGTTATTGGTCCACCCAGGGCCAGTAAGAACCCTCCACGTGCCCCATAGGGACTTGTTTAGCCTGTGGCTAAATAAACAGCCGAAACCCACATATTAAACCCCCAAAACCCATTTAACCAAAGTTTACAAAATACCCTGCAAAACATTACAAAACACAAAATACTATAGTGGGTCCCCCATAGATAACCCGCCGCCACCTCCATCACCCACCAACCATCTGATCGTCATTGACAGATCCAACGGCTATCGGTGATATCGGAAGCCCTAATATGCCGAAATATAGTGTCCAGAGGATGGGCGATATTTCCGTCGTACCGAGGATGCATGTCACGCACTCGGCGTGTTCGAAGCACCCTCCCCCAATACCACTTCCCTCCAAACGTGGTGCGGGGAATACCGCTTACCACCCCACCGCCTCCTCGTTGACGTGATGCCTACATCATCTGCTAACGTCACCTAACGTGTCACTTGCCACATCACATGCCACATCATGTGTCACGTCATCTTTCGTACCCCGCTACATGACAAAATTACGTCATGCTGACGTCATTAGACCAAAGCACACCAAAACCTGTCAAAGTCAAAACATTTGGGTAGAAAGGGGTAAAAACGCTATTTTCACCCATTTGTCTTTGTTTTCTCCATGCTACCAGTGCATGCTAATTTACATCCAAAAGAGCATTTTCACCATACAATCCGCCACCCAGCAGTTCTTACTCCATAGCTCGGCTCCTCGGCTCATATGGTCACCTACAAATCAACCATTCCGCTATAAAAACAGGTGTTTACACAAATCTACTCCCGAACCCTGTTTTTATTGGTTTTCACTATAAAATTGCCCATAGAACGCAGAAGTTGGAGAAAAAACATTGTGTTGTTGCCAAAAATACCCACCATAACCTCTGTCTTGCCAAATTTCACCTCAAATCCGCACATTGAGCTAAAATTAAGCTCGTTCGGCCTTGAAAATTCTCCAAGGAACCCCGAAAACTACCTTTCACCCACAATTGTCACCCGCTGTGCCAAAGAAGCCCACAAGTTCTATCTCTTCATCTAATTTCTATCCACGGAGCTAAATTCAAGCCAGTAAACCAGTTTCAACAGTGAAATTTCCGGAGAAAACCTGCAGATTTGTTGTTTGCCTGTTTTGCTTACACAGAGCCAAAAAATTCCAAATTTAAAGGAAACAGAATTTAGCCATGGAAGGTCCAGTAGCCTTGAATATCACTCCTCTTAATGTGCCCCACAAGGAATTGGAGCATCTGACCTTAGCTGATAAAGACTATCTAATCCAAGACCTAGTAGGCTACCAAAACCATTTGCAGGCAGTCTATGAGCTCAGAAACAGTTACTTAAACCAAAATGATGTCTATGGTATATAGGAATCAAATCTACCCATATACTACCTCCCCTCCGTCAATATTTTCCCTGAGATAATTCACCTCTACTGTGAGAACTATGAGCCAACTAAAAGGGAAGTTAAGACTCCATCTGGAACTACCCTCTTTCATATTACTCCTGAATCCATAAATCAAATGTTGAACTTAAAACCAACCCACCTCCAGTTTCCTCTTACTATGAAATTCTTGTTGGATGAAGGTCCCAAACTCTCCAGCTCAGAGATAACCAGAATTGCCCAAGTATTTATGAGAACAGATCGCCAGCATAAGGAGCCACCTCCTTTTCACTATGCATCTTTCAATGAAGTGGGTAGATTAGTTGTTGATATGATATCTTTTGTTCTAGGGTTCAAGACAAGTGAACATATTGATGAAACTATATTGGTTTTAATGTTTATATTTACCCCAGGGCAGTCTCCTGCTGTCAAATACAACTATGCCAAATTTATTGCCAACAAGATACATGACCAATTGTTGAATCTAGACAGGGAGGGAATCTTTAAATATTCATCCTATATCTATCATATGTTATATTAGCAGCCAGATATTTTCCAATTCCCCATTAGAAAATTGGACCATAAAGGGGAAAAGAGGTCTGTGATTTTTTGGACCTCAATCTTTCATAAAGACCACAACTCTCCCTACTCCTTTTGTGAGTTTATTGATATGTCTGTATACCCAGTCTCTTCTCTCCTGATGAGAACTCCTCCTCCTATACTGACATATGATATGCAAAAGATACTACATCTCTCCAAAAACTATAAAATAGGTGACTAGTACTTTTACCAGAATCACACTATCCTCAGGATATATGGCTGTGAGTTGTGCCCCTACAGGCTGCCAAGATATGTGCCAATGAGACTGTTTTCCTTGGAGTATTCAGGAAATTCATCAATTCAAATTTGACTCACTTCCATAGCACAAAGAAAAAGGCCCAATTGAAACTGAGAGACCAGTTAGGCCCCTATGTTATGAACAAGAAAGAGGGATGGAAGGATGTTGATGAAATATTGGGTCAAACACTCAGTCTAAAGAGAAGCTTTTGGTGGGTAGCTTATGACCCAAACGGCTTTATCAATGAATGAAGGCTAAAATATAGGCTGGCACCCTATGAACATTGCAGCATCCCTGACATAGAATAGTTTGCCAACCAGGATGAGTGGGTGGAGGGCACACTAGTTGAAGAGCTCACTGAGGAAGAGAAAATGGAACAAACTATGAAAAATCTAGAAAAAACTCTTGACTTAGATTCTTTTGGACAGGTATCATTCAAAATACCACAGCAAACCGGGGAAGGCTCATCAACTGCTACAACTTCACAACAAGTTTCCCAAGAAAGGACTACACCAACAGCAGGGACAGCAAAGGGCAAGGAGATAGTAGTTGCAGAGCAAGAAGAAATGGAAGAATAGCCCACTACCTCAAAGGAATACAGTCAAGGGCAAGCCCCTTCATTATAGGCAGAAGCACCAGAAGTACCAGCACTCCAGACTCCTCTTCCTGAGGAGAGAAGAAAAGAGATCGAGAAGAGACCACACCTACAAGTGGGTCAACATAATAGTAATAGGCCAAAAGACAAAGGGTAGATCCTCTACCTGAAGAGGACATTGTGGAAGAAATCACTAAAAGCACAAGAGGAGAGAGGGCCATCAGCCAACAGACATCCACTAGCTCTCACAGGCAAGAAGTGGAGAGGCAGCATGGGATGGAAGTTTCCTCCTCAAGGTCGCAATCTAAGAAACGATCTGATATCAAACAATCATATATGTAGATTAAGGCCCAAAATGAGTCATTGAGAATTCAACTGTATGATCAATTTCTCAAAATGACACCCTCCAAATAGCAAAGGCTAATGGTAGCTTATGATATTAAGGAGGAGAAGATGATTTTAACTCATTTTAATCCGAAGGTTTAGCAACCACAGTCTGAAGCTGACTACGTAAGGACCAATCTAGAGGTCCTTGCCAAAGATATACACCCAATAGACCAAATAGAATTGCACAAACAAACAGGTGAAATAGTCTATGCTACACTATCAGACAAGGAAATGCTAGCCCACCAATTGAAAGAGTCATTAAGTAATACATCTGCTCAATTGGATTTGGAGAAGATCTCTTCTCTAGCCAAAGACAATAGAATAAAGACTTTGGAAGATATAATTATTGAGTTGGGACATGATCCCAAGGATGCCAAGGGCATCAAACACTGATAAAGAAGAAGGAGGAATATATTACTGCCCTTAGGAAGCAATTGAAGTTGCATGTCACCATGCATCCACAAACAACAGAACTGGCACAGGAAAAGGAAGAAGAAGATGTAATGGATCTGTTGATGAGGATGAATCAAAGGTTGATTCAAACAAAGAAAAAGCTGCAAAAATCATTGCAAACCAAGTAGGGAGAGTCGACCTCCCAGCCACCTAAAACAACTCCAGCAATTATCTCTGCTCCCCCCACAGTCACAGCAGCAATCCCTTCCATTGAGCCAGCATCTACAACAAGTACAACAGCTACAGATGCTTCAGTAGCAGCAACAATAGATCCAGAGACCAGCATGAGGATGGAAGAAATGATGATAGGTAGTGGTATGGAGTTGGCATGAACACAATTAAGTGCCAATGGATGGAATCTCAGTGGAGGGGTCAATTTATACTAGGCAGTGAAAGAGCTAGAAGCTCAAATGTCAGAGCTCAAAGAGGCAAAAGAAATACTAGCCAAACTAGAGGTGAGCTATGACAGGTCAAAAATAACAGTGGTAGAGAAAACCAGAGAGGTGAAGGCCTTGGAGAACAAGGTGAAATCATTGGAAAAGGATCTCACCTTGCATAAACCTCTAGCAGACATTAAAATGTTTTTGTGGACCAAGATTGGCCAGTCTATTACTGACCAATGGAAATCAATTCAAACAATCTATGAACAAATTGAATTGATAGAAAGGGCCCAACTGGAAATTCAAAGGGCCAGAGCATCATTGGGAAATATGCCTGAGTAGGCCAATAGATTGATCCATTTTTTGAATACCCATACTAAAGAACAACTAGCAGCTTTAGAGATCTCAGATAGGACAGGCACCATTTTGACAGTGAAGAAGGTGCTAACAATGAGAAATTTTGTACAAACGTTGGAAAGGAAGTGCCAAGAGATGTAGATGGACATTAATGCCTTCACAGAGAAGTTCACAGTCTTGTAGCAGAAGGGTCTACCCAGTTTTCTGATCAGCAACCAAAGGTTGTTATCACATCAACAATATGCTCACAGGGTAAACATGTATGTTATCAATCAGATCACAACATCATCCAGCACTTCAGAAGACACAGGACCTCCCTCCGGACAAAGTTTATATGACAAATTGGAAAATTTGTTTTATATTGAACATGAAATAAATCATCTTTTTGATGTCAAGCCCAACTTTTACAGATATACTGAGGCTGATGAAACACTTGTAAAAATACAAAGACATCAGTTGCCTACACACCAGTGGTGGCAGAGTATGCTGGAAATTTTACCTAGGTAATCTGGATCCTTCTGTCTATCTACACTTGGTCAAATAACAAAACATGTGGCAGATATAGAGGAAGGAGGTCAAGTGAGGAATAGCACGCGTTAAAGCCAAATCAAGAGCAGGTAAAAGGATTAGGACAACAACGCAGGAATGCAAAGTGAAGACACAGCTACCAGCTGACTTCCTGAATTGAAAAGTCAAAAATATATTGTTAGTAAAGCAGCCAGCACAGCCACAATTACTCCTACATTTATTTCTGCATTTATTCCTCTGTTAGAGTAGGTGAAGGAATTTATTACTTCATATCTTATCCACAAGATATTTTGTAACTCTCTTTTTGTATAAATACCCCCCCAAGGAATGCATTCAAGGTTGGTGATTTTCCTCTTTGGACCATGTTATAACTCTGATATTTTTTAATACTAAGGCTATTGAAGTGCACTACTGCTGGACCATTTGAATGTAGATTTGATGTTCTAGGCTCTGCTACAGAATTATTGTGTCTTTCTATGGATCAATAAGTAGTTCTAAACTGTGTTTTTTGTTTTCTATATTTTCAAATTTCATATATACTTCATAATCTTAACAACAGGGAAAAAAATAGACCAGAACTCGTTTAAATACACTTTGTGTTCAATTCTTGCTATTATTTATGTTTTCTTTAGAATTAGGATAAACAGAAATTCTTAGATGCTTCTGTTTCCCCTGATTCTTTCACTTTGAAGATTGCCAAGGAATTCTTTACTGCTCCTTGAAAATATTCATGCACTTTCCCTCTACCATCATGATAAAGGATTCTTGATTTCGCTTCACCCATTGGCTTACATTCCATCAATTTCTAGATTCCAATATTGTTCCAAAATTGATTATCTTGCTCTGTAGTATTGCCCTTTATCACAAAAACACACTCAGCAGTCCATCTTCATAAACTCCATTTTCCCAATGGAATAAACTGTTTCAGACTTGCATCTCATCTTTGTTTAAAATCACCATCCAAACAAATTGAAAACAAAACTCTGCACATCATAATTAGCATAAAACACTTCAAAAAACAAAGTTAAATTATAAAGAGAGAGCCCTCTCTAGATGCAGTTTGGCTAGAAATTGCATCTAAAATATTGCTTAGTGGTTACCTCGACCTTATTCCCTTTTCTCACAAGTTTTGGGGAACAACCTGAGTGATAACATCACCCATGAGCAACATGTTAGCACAAAGTCGTGAGCTTGCAAATCCATAAAAGAACAGAAATCAATAATGCAAAATAATAAGCCATATATAGTTGTTGTCAATCATGGTTGCTTTAGATTTGATTTGAACTCACAAAAATGAAGGGAGAATGAGAAATAATAATGAAGTGAGGGTAGTCCGCAACGGAAAACTTAATGAGCGAGTCAATTGAGTGGTAAGGAGTTAGTTATGAGGAATCAGTTATGAAATCAATGAAGGGAAACATTTCAATCATTTAACATCTAACCTGATGGTGCATATTAATGACAGTTAGGATCAGAGGAGAGTATAAATAAATAAATAAATAAATAAACAAGTGATATAATTTTAAAAGTAAATAAAATTATTTAATAAATATAAATAAAGGCCATAATAGATATCATCAATAAAATTTGATAAATATTATATTAAAAATTAAATAAACTTAGCTAAAATGCCATATATAATAAATAAAAATAGTAAAACAAAATAAAAATAATAAAAAAATAATGATATAAAAATAAAGAAATATTATAAAAGAAAATAAAAAATAAGAAACTTATGGTTTCTTATCTAAAAATAATAAGAATATTATAATTGGTAGTAAAAAAAATAATAATAAGAATATTATAAGTAGTAGTAAAAAAATAAAAAAATGAATTAAGAAGAAGAGAGAGTAGGGATCTAAGTTTCACTAATTCTCCAACTATCATATTTATTAATATTGTTGGTGACTTGCTTCTTTATTTGCAATCAAGCCACTAACAATCTTAACAGGGATGGTTAGAAAATCTGTAAAAAAATAGATTTCTTTTATAATATATAGTTGTTGTTTATTTTTAATATCAAATAGTTAGTCTTTATCTATTTTATTTTATTAGTTTTTTATTTGTATTTATTTTATCGTGTCTTAATATGATGTAATATATGCCTAATAATTATTAAAGACTATGTATTTATTATTATTACTTATTATTACTAACTTTTTACTCTCATTTCTTGAATTTTATATATGATTCCTAATATAAATAATATATATTATATATATAATATATATAATATATATATAATCATTTATTTGACCCTTATTTTTTGTATTTTGTTATTTTTCATCTAAGCAATAATTTTTTTGACCTTTAGCCTATGAGATTTCTTCCTTTCCTTTTATATCCATGTTGGATCTAATTTTCTTCATCTTTTCGTCGTGATAAAGAACCACATTAGTTGGTTTGAAATGCATCGACAATCAATATTTTTATGTGATGCATATGGAAGATATATTTCCTAATAATTCTACTCATAAAAGCCTCCATTTAGATATGCATTTTCGTTTATTCTTGCATTAGGATGGTTGTGGGGTCTTTATTGTATAATATGTATTTGGTTTGCAGATCAGGGGGCACTAATTGGTTGGTTCTCTTTCTAGGGGAGTCAGTTGTGGCCTTGGTTCAGTGTCTCATATCATTTCTTCTTGATCTCAATCCCATGTTAGAGGATGCACAATTGTAGAGGAGCTAGTAGGCCTGGCCAACAAGGTTGTTCGTGTGCTTAGTCCTAAACCCAAGAAGTGGTTTCCATTTACCACTCAGTGACTTCTCCTAACATTTGGGAGGAGATTTAGCGGTTGGATACCTATGATATTAATGATCATATGGCATATACATATACAATAATCATGGGAAAATACTTCATCTCACTTCCTAACCCTATTCATACTAGCTAATAACTACATTTCATCACCTTACATTGGTAGCTAAATACCTTGTTAAGCTGAATTCTGAAGGAGAAAAAAAAAGATAGGAATAATATCATTCCATCCCTGAATGATATTTAGAGGGTGTAATTCTATCAAAGGTATTTCTTGGAGAGATTGGATGCTCACTTGGATCACCTAGAGAGTCACCTCCAATGTGTTCTCAAGCCCTCTATGTTAGTTGGTATAAGTGCAAGGGACCTTTCTCCCGTGACATCTTTAGATTCTTGAGTATGTCGTTTTGTACTTACTTTGTTTTATCTAGTATTCTTGTTGTGATATGACATCATTGTGACTAGTTCGAAACTATTTTTGTTTAAATGTTGTATCTCTTTGTATCGACCAATAGATTTGGTTTCCCTTGTGGTAGATTGACGCCATTATAGTTTTGAAAAATGGTTTATCAATGATGTATCTTGAATTTCTAAGATACTACAAAATTTAACTCACAGAAAGAAATCTTAGACTTTGAGTAAAATGATCCCATTAGACATGGCCTCAATGATGATCACAAGGGATATTGGATTTCTTGTAGATACTATCTAGGTTGAAACTACCTATTTATCATATATCATATCCTAAAGTAGAGATAATGTCCTAAAACTAGTTCAAATTAACTAAGAGCTTGTGAGGAAACAAGTTAATGAGCAAGACCTAAAGGCATGTAGCATAAATGAAAGTCTACCCCCTTATATATCACTATTAATCATTTCACCTAGTTTGGTTTCGCTTAAATAATTGTGAGAAACAATATGGATAGAGTTCATTGCTACTTTTGGTAAAAAGTAAATATGAGCGATGTTATAGAAATGAGTAATATTATAATATTATGTAATTGGAAACTTTGTTCATAGACACAATATGTTAGAATAAAGTTCTTTTGAGTCTTTATTTTTCTTAGTATTTCAAATGATTAAAATTTATTTAAATTTCCAAAAATTCCATGGTGTCTTAGGTGTCCTATAAATTTAGTTTCACTATGAAGATAATGAAAAGTAGTTCTTTAAATTTAGTTGTGATGGTGTTTTTAAATTCTAATGGTTCAATCAAGAATTGACATCTTCATTCCATGCCAAACTACAATCCATATAGTGGTAACTAGTATGGAGTCCATATGAATAAATTTATAAAATTGTACATATAGGGTTGAACAATATAGTACAAAGATTTAAGCATGTAGACTTTGAGTTGTCCAATATGTAGATTTTTCTTACTAAGTATAAATCTAATATTTTGTGTATATAGTACAATTGTTAATTCGATAGCTTGTGGAGGTTCCTTGTCAGCTTGGAATACTTAAATGGAAATCTCATTTGAAGGGGTATCCTTCTACTATTCATTTTATAGTTATATGTGTGATTTTTATGTGTTCAAAAATATTTATCTATGTGGTTAAATAATTTTATATTTGATTTATTTTAATAAGGGAAACATAGTACAATAGATATCTAGGGATGGAAAATTTACATGGTATCAAAACTTGGTTGATTCTTTCACTCTAAGTGTTTATAATATGTAGATTTATTGTTTATATTTCAATTTTCATATTTGGGACCATGTGTAATAAATCTGAGATATGGCATCGATGGTGCCTCCAACTACTTATCCTGGAAAGGCAAGGTAAAATTATAAGAAAACAATCTTTGGGATACCATTGAAAATGTAGTTACTCCACTTACATATCTACTTTAGTTGGTAGCTTATAAGAAGAAAAAAGTAAAGTCCAAATGGGTGCTCTTGGATTTTGTGAAAGACCATTAGTGATTCCTCAACTATTCAAGAATAAAAAAAAAGGATACAATTATGCATTAACTAGTTAATTATAGGAGAACTAGTTAATTATATACTTTAGGAGATATAGCATATGGAATATAGGGTTTTTGATTGATCCTAAATTTAATTTCGAATGATTCATATTGAATTTTTTGTGATAAATTTCTCTTTTGCAATCTTCAAATAATAGGAAATTGTATGAAGATTGAGGAGGGCACAAACCAGCGATCAAAATTTCAGGCTTTGGTTTGCTCTATTTTAAAACATATAATCTATGAAATATGGGGTTTGTGACTATTCATTAAATCGGTTTTGAAAGAGTGATATTTTCATTGTTAGTATAATTTTCTTTCGTGTAGCTTCAGAATGTGAAATTTTCAAAATTTTCAGGAGACATGGAATCACATGTGATTTTTTTTTCATATTTTTACTCATTATATTTTATGAGATATATTTTGTGGAAGTCCAATTAATTTTGAAATATTTTTAGGGTAACAAATTAATTTTTTCAAAACACATTAATGCAAGTAAATCCACTTTTCCAGCATCTTCAACTTCTCTACTTCTAGGATGGCAATTCACTATTGACATCAAGGTGCCCATACACCTTTAACCACTTCTTGAACTGGTTCTCTAATCCTACAATAAAACAAACACACAAAATATCTATGCATGTACCAAATTCTTCCTTCAATCATTTGCCTCAAATCCCATAACATGAATTTCTTCCTTCATATGATTGATTTCCACTATCTACCATTCATTCTAAATTCATACACTAAAATTGGAATTACACAATTATGGAAAGAATCATATAATGGAAACTTTATTTCATTGACATAATATGTACTTAAATATACTCATAACCTCTCCTTATTCTCTATGGCCCGATTTCACATTCATTTGTCCATCCCGATGCCCTTAGGCTTACAATGTAGAAGAAACTAGATTTTTCTAAATCCTAAAAAATTACTCCATTATTTATTCCCTAAATATCTCAAGATTTATTCCCTAAATATCTCATGATTTATTCCCTAAATCTCTCATGCCTCAAAAGGAATATTTTCTCACTAAAAATCTTATATGTTCAATCTTATCTCTATCCATAGTTTTTTTAGAATTGTCACTCATACGTTCTATATTAAATAAACTAAAATTATTTATAATAAGGAATTATAATTCCTTCTGCATTTGGAAATCCTGTTTGGAGCTTTGTCTCCAAAAATATTTGATAGTTTTGAAATGTCTTGGGAAGTTGCAATTCTCCTATATTAGAGTCCCAAGGTAGAAAATTTATGACCCCCTCCTCATAAGCTTTTGATAACTTATTCCACTAGGATCCAAACTTTATTCTACAATGACCCCTTTTTTTTGTTGATACAAACTTGTATAGTCACTTACCTCTGCTATTGTCTATTATTCTTACATCAATATTACTTTTCATATGTATTTTCATCATCATCCTTCGTATCCTATCAATCTCCATGTCTAGTTTATCCTCTTGATAATACATGTTACACACTGTTTGTCAAAAATTATTGTTGTTGTTGTTATTTTTCACCAACTGTTACATATTATTCTCCTTTGTATGATTGTTGTATGAAATTCTAATATACTTCTCTAAATAAAATAAGTTTGAAAACTTCTTGTAGTTTCATCACTTATATCTCTTTATAGCCATTCCTCTAGAAATCACATTTTTTCTTCAAAATATTTGAACATTAAACCTGAATGTTCAACTTGAGGTTAATCTCTAGGAAATAATTTAGCCTTTATTTCTTGAATTACATTTTCATGTTCATCATCTCTTCCTATGCATGCATACACATAATTTAATTTAATTTAAAATTTACCCAACTTTCTCAATTTCTTTAAAGAGATTTTTATGGCTAGGCATGTATGAACATTCTTCCTTGTTGGTTATAATCTTCTTTTCTGAATTAGAATATTTCAACAACCTTTTCAGAAACTATAACTCTTATCCATGTCTCTTAAGTATTTCATCTTAATGGTGTTCCTAATCATCTACTTGATCATTGTTTTAATTGTCACCATAAGCCAACTTCATTCTAGTTTTTGCTAAAATAGATTTTTACAATTTTCCTCCATAAATTTCCCCCTTCAACTGTGTATGAGCCTTCCTATGTTAACTCCCATGAGACCATGTTGTCTTCTATTCCTTATGAACATAATTTATTTTCTATCAACTTTTCTCCATTTTTGTTATAATTTTCAATTGATGCTTGTCATCTTCTAACCCTGCAACCACACACAAGGCTTCATAGGCTCATTTGATGCTTCATTCATAAAATCCTCATGTTGATCTTCACCCTCTAAACATTTTATGAGACTTTCAAGTGGTCTCCCATCAACATCATCACCACTCTCTGCAAGTAATGATCCTTGTTTAGGTTCAAATTAGTTAACTTCTCTTCTGTAGTTAATATTTTCTTTAGCTCAACTCCTCTAAGATTTCAATCTCTTTACAAAGAATTTTTCCTTTTCCTTAGCTTCACCTGCAACAAATTCCACTTAACTCTCTTATGGAGAGTTTCAATGTACCTTTGGTATCTCTCACCCTCCAATAAAAATTCCATTATCACATGTAGTTGTAATTTCATGCCATATATTTCTCTATTAAGTTTACCATTAATTGATTTCATATGGATTTAATTAAAACCTTTATTATGACCATTAGTTGTCATAATCATCCTTCCTCTATGAGATTTCTCTCGCTCATGGTGAGCTACATTCAAGCATTTGTAATAATCCTTATCTATTACTTGTTACTCAATACCTCACTAAGCTTCTCCACGGTCTAGTCTCCTCCTGTATTCTCTTCATTCCCTCCTCTAGCACCTTCTTTTTATCATTACTTTCTCTTCTTCATTCTTCACTTACATAACTCACCCTTTTGATAACTTCAATTTTCCTCCTTCTTTCCAACCATAGCTATAACTTGTAAGGTTCTTTGTCACAATTTCAAGAAACTCCTATGTTCTTGGTTATATTCATCATGCTATAATCATCCTTATCACTCCTACCTTTAATAACTATTTACTTCACAAACTAATTGAAAACATAAACACCATTTATGTCTTGTTTAAACCTTATTTCAGCATGTATTATTATTACAATGTTCAATCCTTCTGTTTCTTCTATTTTTGTAGTCCTTTACTATTCTTCCCCATCAAAAGAACAATATTCTCAACATTTTGTTTCAAAGCCAAACCCATTCTACTTTTATCCAAGTAGATTTATTTCCAAAGAACTTCAATGTTATTTCTACATAGAACTTAATTTCATACAGTCATCAATATAAATCGCAAACAAAACAATTTATTTCAATTATATTTATCAAACCTTTAATGATCCAAGCTTTGAATATCCTCCAAAGAGCACACTTGCTTTGATACCACTTAATGTAGGCAAATCCACTTTTCCTGCATCTTCAACTTCTCTACTTTTGGGATGTTAATACACTAATGACATCAAGGTTCCCATACTATGTTCACCACTTCTTGAACTAGTTATTTGATTCTATAATTAAAAAAACACACAAAATATATATGCATGTACCGAATTCTACCCTTAATCAATTGCCTCAAATCCCATAACTGGAATTATTTCCTTGATATGATAGATTTCAACTATATACCATTTGTTTTGAATTCATACATTCAAATTTGAATTACACAATCATGTGAAGAATAATATAACTAAAACTTCATTTCATTAACATAATATGTACATACATGTACTTAGAGCATTTCATTCCTCTCTATGGCCTAATTTCACATTCATTTGGATGTCTTCATGCCCTTAGGCTTACAATGATAAATATATTTTACAACAAAGCATATATTTCTATATTTCTAAAATTACTCCACTATCTATTCCCTAAATCTCTCATGTTTATTCCATAAATATCTCATGCCTGAAGAAGACAGGTTTTCTCAATAAAAATATTATCTATTCAACCTTATCCCTATCAAATATTTATTTTAGAAATATCACTCATACTTTCTATGATAATTAAAGAAACTAAAATCATTTACAATAAGTAATTAGAATTCCCTCTCCATTTGGAAACTCCCTTTGGAGTTTTGTCTCCTAAAATCTTTGATATCTTTGAAAATGACTTGGGAAGTTGAGATGCTCCTCCATCAAAAATATTCCAACATATTTAAATAACATAGTGATTATTTTTTCAATGGGTAAAAATATGGTAGGGGAAGTATAAATGACACAACATATGCATGGTTCCACCTTGTTGGAAGCCATTGTAACCCATATTGGTGTCACTTGAAGTGGTATCACATCAAATAGTACATGTATAAAAAAATTTACTTCCACATACCTTTGCATGTATAGGAAATCACCTAGCTATATTTGAAACCAATCTTAGATATGTTAATTTATTCTCTTTTCATTATAATACGTTGATAATGAAACTTAGTGAGACCACTCTTTCATACTTGGGTAGTTGACTAGTTCGTCGAGGGGCATGATTAAGCCTTCGTAGCTAGTGCCTTGAGATATTAGGTTGAGTACTATTGTTGGGCCTCACATTTATATCAAATAGCTATAGAACGTGACACTCCTTTTCCATTAGGACCAAGTAACTCTTTCCACCAAGCTCACATGGAAAGTTCAATCATCTAGATAGTCTCCAAAGTAGGCAACAAAACTTTTGATGGGAAGATCTGTTTTTGGTGATTGAAAATTTATGATAAATAGAAGTATTATTATTTTCTCATATGGAAAATGATACTACATGTACTCAAAAACTTAATCATGGAATTCAATTAAAGTGAAGTCTTAGAATATATATTGACCCAATTAAAGAGCCAAGTTCGTAAAATGAGTGGTAATATGTTGAAACACGTGTATTTATCAAATTCCAAGGAATGCATAAAAATTTTAAGGAAGGAACAAACAAAAAATATAAGGATTAAAATAAGGAATAAAATTCCATAAAACCTATTCTCTCATAGAGGCTCTCTAAAAAGTATATGGAGAGCCAAGGAAATCATGAAAATAAGGAGAAAATTTATATTGAGACTCAATCACATATTGGTAGTATTATTAAATTTGGATAGCACAAATATCAAATTTTAGAATCATAATCATCCATCACTCTGGGATCCACACCATAAAGGATTTAATTTGGCACCAAACAACTAATTAATTTCCAATATTTATATGAGGAAGTTTGATGGCATAGATCCTCTAACATGGATACTCAAAATGAAGCAATCATTTGTTATGAAAAAAGTGTCAAACTTACAAAAGGTAAATATTGCATCCTTACATTTCAAAAATGAACACATTGTTTTGTATCAATGGATTTATGAAAGGAAAAAGGATTTTATTATCTCTTGGTCCTTTTTTACCGAAGAATTGATACCACATTATGGGAATATTAATAGGAATGAATTATTTATCCAATTGATAAATATTTAGCAAAGAGGTCTAATTATATAAATAGTCAACAATTTTATAAGCTAAGTCTTAGAGTAGAAAATATTTCATAAAATAATTTGTTGGAAAACTTTAAAAACACTTTAAACCAGGGCATCCAACATGAGGTATGTCTCTTGGAACCTAAATATATAGAGCATGAATTGATGTCGGAAATGAAGTTGAAAATAAAAATGTGACTACTAGAAGAGCGGCCTCTAGCACCTAAAGAGAAAACATTGTTCCCTCTCATACCCTCACTCAACCAACAAGGTTGACACCTAAATAAATGGATGAAAGAAGAGAAAATGTATTATGTTTCAATTGTGATATTAAGTAAAATAAGGAGTTTAAATTCATTGAGAATTAATTATTCTACATAGACTATGAAGAGGAAGAAGATCATTATCACAAGATATAGAGCTAAAATAGACTACCCCAATGATATCTTGTGATGCATTAGCCAACTTCCATTGTTCAAAAACCATAAATATAGAAGGATATATCAAAAAAGAAAAGGTAAAATTATTTCTTGATTTGGGTAGTATTCATAACTTCATCAATTACAAATTAGAAAAGATTTTGAATTTCTTTTTATTTCCAATCCTAGAATTTCAGGTAATGATTGTAGGTGGAGGTGCCATAATATTAAGCTCAATTTGGATGGTTATTTATTATATAGTCCCATGATTGTTCCTATTGGTTTTAACCCTATATAGTTCATTGTTGCAAATAGACTCTTAAAAATGTAAGACTAAGAATTACACTAAGAGGGAGGAGGGGTGAATTAGTGTAATGGCCGATTTCCATCAATTTAAACAATTTAGTAATCAATCAAAATTTTAAAAATAATCATGCATTATTAAATAACATAACCATATGATCATAAGAGAACAATAGATGTATGTGGAAACCCTTGTGAGAGAAAACCACAAATTCATTTTATCTTGTTTAGTGTTGATTACATTTATTTGTAGGCACCATATGCTACTAGAGAAACCAAGCCCCAAAAGATAAATATGTAGGCACCAACCTACTGAAGGTAGCAATTTCCAAAATGTTCAAACACCAACTTACAGTAGGCTACAACTTTATTGAGGTGCCAACCACCAAAATGTTCAAGCATCGACTTGCAGTAGGCTATAACTTGATTGACGTACCAACCTTGAAGATATGAAAGAACCGACTTGAAGTAGGCTAAAACCTTATTGAGGCACCAAAATCAATGATATGCAAGCACTGACTTCCAGTATGCCTCAACCTAATTGAGGCACCAACCTCAATGGAGGAACCCATCTCCTTCTTCAAACTGATGTGGATCACTTTTCATAATATTTCAAATTGGTTCCAAAAACACAAAAAAATATATATATCTCCAAAAACTTATCATGCCATTGTTGTCAAAAATTGTTCATCAACCTGCAATCATAACATATTTTCAAGATCTTGTTTTGATCATGAATAACCTACTCATAAACCTTGAAACCTTCTTATTAACCTCAGAACATAATATCAAGAAAAAATATAGCTTTTGATACCCAAAATCATGTCTTCATGACTCTTCATGTCCTCCTAAAAGATCACAAAATTATCATGGTCATTTCCCCTTTTCCATAATTATATTTGAAGCTCAGAAAACCAGAAAAACATTATAAACATTAGTTGTTCGAAAAATGGGCACTTTGAGGGAATGTTATACAGAATGACACTTTTCTAATTTACCAATTGCAATTTTAAGAGTATAAAAGGTCACACTTTTTGGTACACCAATATCTCCCTTTAAAATAAAAAAGTTAGCTAGTCAACAATGGTTGAACCCATTACCTCCACAACCCAAACCGTGTGAGCTACCAATTACCTTGCACAAAGTTTCTTACCACATCATGAACTCCATAAGCTTTTATTTTATCACATATATCACATTGTGAAAATATATCCTTTCATGGGTTGATTTAAATCAATTCGAAAACACCACAAAACAAAAACATGTTTTCCCTTTGAGGGCTCACTACAATCACTTCAATGAGATGATGGAACCAAAATGTGTTGCCCTCCATGGTCTTAGGGAAGTCACTTCAATGAAACAAAAAAATCACAAGGTGTTTCCCTTTAAGGGCTCACTTAAATCAATTAGGAAAAATAATAAAACCAATAACTTTCATGAAACAACAAAACCAAAATGTTTTTCCCTTCACAATCTCTTTACAATCACTTTAGTGAAACAGAAAAACCAAAATGTGTTTCCCTTAGCAGGCTCTCTTCAATAACTTTGGAAAAACAATAGGACCATAACATGTTGCCCCTCCATAGGCTTGATATGCAAATCACATACAAATGAAAACCAAAATAATCCTTTTCCAACCACAGAGCCAATTACTTGCCACATATTACAGTTACAATAATACATTTTCCCATGATGCAATAGAATATATATTAATATATAATATAATATATATATATATATATATTGTTAGTGAGTATGAGAGGGGTCAATTGTTGACCACCTTTGTTTCTCTAGTCTTGATCATATGACCTTTCATATGACCAACCCCCCTTTTTATATTCCATGACCATTTGGGCCCATCCCATCATGGGGGATCCAATTAATGAACCTTTGACATATCACACACATTCACGAAATATTAAAAAATACCCTTAATTTGACTACATATTTGAAAATAATTTTAAAATCATTTAACCACTAGATATTGTAGCTATCTATTTTTTCATTAACATTTTTTGTACCCCTTTATATTTTTACATTAAATTTGAGCTCCATTTCTTATACCTAACAATATAAAAACCCTTTAGCCTCTATTATATGCTCAATATATTATGTCAATTTTTCCTCAATATATATCCGAAATATTAACGCATGTGGTATAGTATTTATCCCCTAATGAAGCCCCTGTGCAGCCCATTGGTCCATGTGACATGATCCCTAGGGGTCATTTTATGCTAATTTCATCATGAAATCACACCTGCCATATGGCACACTCTAAATGATGCCATGTGCCACCAAAAATCACCCAGTTGGTTAACAAAAATTAACATTTTAGCATTACATGTGGCATCATGTTGAGATGAAATTTTATCATCACCTCCATGTCATCATCTCCTTCCCAGTCATCATTACCCACAATATTGTCACCTTTTAACCAGTCTAGAGCCATCACGTGGCACTGTAAGTCAACTAGTCAACTCAAATATGATGCCTTAATGACCACTTCAGGGGTTCTACATCATATTCACCCTTGTTAGGGGGTCCATGTGACATCCAAAGAAGGGTTCTGATAGAAACATATGACATGTCACTGTTGTATTGGTCCAACATGGATAACCCTCATTAACCTTTGGACATTTTATCATGCTATCCACAATTTGTGTGATTTTCAATGGCCAGGTTTTCCCAAATATGCTGAAACAATAACCAAGTTAAATTGTGTGCATGTTCATATGCAATTTATCATTGATTTCCCTCAAGGACATGGATCCAATCCAAAGATGCATAATTTTTTACATTTCAATGCTTTTATTAACAAATTTGGTGTTTTTTTCCCTTTTTTCCACTGCTAGCTTCAAACTAACATATATTCTCATCCGGGAAGAATTTGTACAAGTGTGTTATACCATTAGAAAGGTACCACAAAGGACTATGCAACCATATGATCAATACAATAATTTGAGCATGATAAATTCCGCAAAAAGGTAATAAATTCAAGCCACTTTGACATCATTTGATGTGATTTTATTAAGACATCAAACTATCATATTGCTTCCTTTGACTCATTAATGAAATGTTTTATTCCTTAGACTTCCCCTTTGACATCAATAAAAGTGGTTGGCATTATTGACAACATTGTTGCCAAAAGTCTCATGCTTTTTCGTTGATAGAAACACCAACAAACATTTAGGTTCATTCATGGAAATAGACTAAACTACCTTTGTCATGCTATTGGGAACTCACCTTGTCATGATATTGGCAACTTCCCTTGCTTCCTTTCTCAGTTTTTTTCTCTTTCTCCTTCAATGTCTACTTTATCTCCAAACTCCTCTTGATTCTTCAATGTTTTCTTTATCTCCCCCTTTGACATAAATGGAAATGGGACATGTTGATGATGGTTGCTTACAAATGACTACTTGTCAATTCTACATAATTGTTCATGTGTTTTCTTGTTGACTTGATCTTCTTTTAAATTAATTCCCACCCTAAGAATATACTTCCTATCATGTGAATAGACTTTTCCTCTGTTAATATACTCTCCTCTTGTGAGCTCTTCTTTCTATGTATATACTCCACTTGTTAGAGGCTACAAGGAAGCCCTATACTTGTTAGCTAATATTAGTGAGCCATCCATTCCTATGGATTAATGCACCCTTCCTTTATATACCTATTTCCATATTGTATTCATACTCCTTGGTACTTGCTTACTATCATATTCCCCCTGTTAGTAAACTAGAATTCTTCCATGTATTTTTTACATTATCAGCAAATAATCTATACAAATTTCAAATCCATTATATGTGCCCCAATATCCACTCTCGAACTTCTCAAATTTTGACTACTCAACTGCTATGCTAGATACCCCCCATGTCTCAGTTCCTTCAATCTTTTGTCCTTATCTTTAAAACTACTGCTTCTTCAAGTCTCATGTCAATCTCAAACCTTCACATACTTGAAGAATCATCTTAGCAATATATTATATCAAAGTGGTTAGATCTATCTTTGGCTCTTCCTACTTTCGTTTCCATACCTTAGTGATCTTTCGTATATTTGTAGAGAAATATTATTCTTTGGGTGTTTTTTTGTTGATTCTACAATCACAAGCTATATGCTCAATATTGTGGTATTTGTAACATTGTGTATTGGGATTGAATATTGATGGGAATGACCTACTTCCATAACTTCTTCTTTGATTGCCCACAAATTTGTTCCTAGAAGTTTAATAATACCTTCTATATTTGCCATAATCATCTGTGGCATTGGCTCTACAATCCCTTTCTTTATGTCCAAATTTAGTGCATGAGTAATAATGACCAAAAAACATATTTTGATACCTGGATGAGTGATGTTGTCTAGACAAATCATTTATTTTGAAGTTTTTCCTTGGAAGATATTAATTTCTAAGTTGATATTTGACTCCTCTGCTACTTGTAGATACGTTTAGAAGATTTTCTCTTATGGTAGGCCTAATACTTTCATCCTAGCTTTTTTCCTTACTTAGGCTAGTTATGTCTTATTGAATCCTGGTGTCTTTTTGGGAATAATCTAAGATGCTGAAGTCAACATGTTTGAGTTGATACATCACTAGCTTGGAATCTTCAATTATGTAACTAGTGGATCCCATGAATGTATTGGCATCATTCTTGAGTTGTTCTTCATTTGGTTCCCTTAGGAATGGTTCATATTTGAATGTTTCATGATCATACCCAAGGTCTATTTTGATGATGGGAGATATTTGATTCTAAAAATTGTGTCCAACATTTTAGTTCCTTTGGTTAACTTCAAACTCTGATTTTCTTCCTGTAATTGCTTCCATGTAAAAACAAATTCCTCTTCAAGTTTTCCACATTTTTTTCATATAATTCACCAAAGAATCATCATTCCATTTGGATTCTTCTAATTGTGTCTTTATAATAGTACCACCGTGATCCCTATTTTCTAATAGCTCCTTTTATTTTTCATTAAGAGTTATGAGTCTACTTGGATCTTGTAGAGGATTACTGAGCTCATCTTAAATAGATTTAAATTATTGATTCATATTTTGTGGTTGACCCTTGATGCATATTCAACTAATTGAGCCTTCAAACTGATAATAGGTTCCTCTTTTGTCACAGACAAGGGGATGACAAGTTCATATTCAAATTCAGTGGGTTCCATTTCTGCTGCATCCTTTTGTCCTTCATTATTTTGAAATTTTCCCCTTTCTAACTCATTTTTTAAGGAAATAATTTTGGCTTCTAGATCCTTGCAATGACCTTATCTTTCTTTTAGCTAGCTATACCTTACTTCTTCCATAATTCTTGCTTCTTTTAGTTGGGTCTTTAGAGTAGCATTTTCTTTGTCTTGATTTTCATATTTATTCAAAAACTCCTCTTGCCTTTTGTTTTCTTCTAAAATCTTATTTATGAGCTTATCTTTACCATCATAATTTTTTATTTTTTCTTCTAATTGACTAACCCTTCTTCTTCAAAATTTTAGTAGCTTTAAGGAACTTGCAAGTTTTTCTTCAAATTTTACTTCTATTTCCTTTGACAAGTTAACCTCAATTACATGAGGAACATCATATTCATTATTTGTAACTATGCATGGACACGTAGAAGTATAGTTACCTTCATTATCACAATTGAAAAAAGATGCAATACCTAATTCCTCTTTTTGATTGTTTTAAGCATCCATGGTCATGAAGAAAATGTCTTCTTTGGGCTCTGATATACTGCTCACATAATCATAACCCTTCCTTTTTTGAGATAACGTCTTCTTACTATTCCCTTTCTTTGCCATAATTCATTATACCTACCTTCCATAAATTAACTATTCTTGAAGGAACCTTCTTTGATACCAATTAGACTAAGAATTACACTTAGAGGGATGGGGGGGCGTGTGAATCACTGTAAAGGCCAATTTTCATCAATTTAAACAATTTAGTAATCAATCAAAATTCCAAAAAAGATCATTCATTATTAAAGAACATCATCACATCATCATAATATAACACCATATGTATGTGGAAAACCTTGAGAGAGAAAGCCACAAATTCTTTTTATCTTCTTCAATTTTGATTACATAGATTGTAGGCACTAAGCTACTAGAGGCACCGACCCCCAAAATGTGCAACCGCCGACTTGCAGTAGGATAAAACCTAATTGAGGCACCAACCTTGTTGACATGAAAACAATAAAATTATAGAAATGTTGATGACTAAAATGGGCCTCCTATGGAATGTTATAAAATAGTAGCAGAAATATCAAAACAAGATTATATAACATCATCTAATTTTAGAGAGAGAAAAAACAATTACTTTTTCAACTCATATTTTCGACTTATATGCTTATGATTTTACTCAAGTTTTGAGTGGGAGAACTCATTGGATGCAAAATTTAGTTCCTCTTCCAAGGAGTATCCATGTCGCATACTTTCTATGGACCCTGTTACATGAAAAATGAGAAAAACATGAAACAATGTGATTGCAATCACATTTTTCATGTATTTCTCATATTTCATGTATCAGGGTCCATCAAAACCATGTGACATGGGTACTCCTTGGATGAGGAATTGAATTCCAAGGAGATAATTTGAAAATAAGACTTTAAAAAAATAGTCTTTTATTTTTTTATTTTTTAACATTTTTACTTTTTTACTTCAAAAATGGTGCATCATCCCCCATGATTGACATAATCATCTTGAATCCTATTCATTCTTATAAAGTTTATTTTTTTTGTACATTTTTGTTTTGAAGCACATTTTAGACCTTAAAATTTCTCTAATACTTGTCGTAGGCTTAAAACTAATTGAGGTACCAACCTTGATGGAAGCACCCGCCTCCTTCTTCAAAATGATGTGGGCCACTTTTCTTGATATTTCAAAATGGATCCACAAGCACCAAAACAATTATATGTCTCCACAATTTGATCATAACAATGTTATAAAAGCATATTCATAAACCTGTTATCAAACATATTTCATGGATATCATTTTGATCATGAATACAAAACCTCTTCATAAAACCCAGGACATACTTATAAACCTTGTAACATAATATCAAGGAAAAACATAACTTTTGAGGCCCAAAAATATATATTCATGACTCTTCATGTCCCCTTAAAATATCACAAAAGTAACATGGTTATTTCCCCCTTTCCATAATTAAATTTGGAGCTCAGAAAACCCAAAAAACATTATTGATATTAATTTTTTGACAAAATGTAACTTTCACGGTGTGTTATATAAAATTACCCTTTTCAGCTCAACAAATTACACTTTTAAGAATTTGAAAACCTGCGCCTTCCACCATTCCAATATCTCTTGTTAAAATAAAATTAACTAGTTAATAGGGGTCAAACCCATGACCTCTACATCCCAAACAAAACCACTTACAAAATCATGAACTCCTTAAGATTTTGTTCTATCACATATATCATATTATGGAAATATATCCCTCCATTCACCAATGTGATTACATAGATGCTATGAAGGGAAACACATTTTGGTTTTGTTGTTCCTCTTGAGTTATTGGTTCTATAATTTCACTGAAGTGTGAAGGGTAACACATTATTTTATCTTGTTTCATCAAAATTATTATAGTGAGTTTGTAGAGGGAAACACGTTTTAGTGTTATTGCCTTACCAAAGTGATTGGTGTGAATATGCGAAGAGGCAACACATTTTGGTTCTATGGTTTCTTCGAAGTGATTGTGCTGAGCCCATGGAGGGGGAAACAACATTGTGGTCCTATTATTTCCATTCGTAGGTTCTTGGTTTCACATATTCACACCAATCACTTTGGTAAGGCAATAACACTAAAATGTGTTTCCCTCTACAAACTCACTATAATAATTTTGATGAAACAAGATACAATAATGTGTTACCCTTCACACTTCAGTGAAATTATAGAACCAATAACTCAAGAGGAACGACAAAACCAAAATGTGTTTCCCTTCATAGCATCTATGTAATCACATTGGTGAAACAACAAAACCAAAATGTGTTGCCATTCGTAGGTTCTTTGCATTCACTTTGGTGAAATAATAGGACCACAATGTTGTGCCCCTCTGCGGGCTTGAACTCCAAAACACATAAAAAATAAAACCAAAACAATCCTTCACTAACCATAGAACTAATTAGTTGTCACACATTATAGTTGTGATATTACATTTTTCCATTTTTCACATATTATTAGTTTGAGTGAATATGAGGGGTGCCAAATTTTTAGCACCTTTATTTTTCTGGGGCTAATCATATGACCAAACACATTTTTTTCATATGCCACAACCATTTGGTCCCTTCCCATGGAGCCATGTGACATGATACCTAGGGTTAATTAGTCATCCTTATGTTAACTTCATGATGACATCACACACACACACACATGCACACACATATATATTAGCTTGAGCAAATATGAGAGTTTCCGAATTTTGCGCACCTTTATTTTTATGGGGATAATCATATGACCAAACACCCTATTTCATATGCCACGACTATTTGGGCCCTTCCCATCAAGCCATGTGACATGATATCTAGGGTTAATTGGTCATCCTTATGTTAACTCTATCATGAGATCACACCTACCACATGGCACACTTTAAATGGTGCCATCTATCACAAAAACAATGCCCCCATTGGTTAACCAAAATTATCATTTTAGCATGCCACATGGCATCATGTTGGGATTCCATGTCAGCATCAACATCATGTCATCATCTCCTCCCACATTATAATTACCTACAACATCATCATATTTTAACGAGTCTGGAGCCATCACATGTCATTATAAGTCAGCTGTTCAACCCAAATATGCCACCTCAGTGAGCATGTCAAGGGTGCCACGTCATAGTCAATTGCACTAGGGGGTCAACATGGTGTCCAAACAAGGGTTCTAATAGACACCTGCCACATGTCATTATTGTATTGGTCCAATGTGGAGGGTGCGACCCTCATTGGCCTCCACACACTTTATTATTCAACCCACCATTCATGTGATTTTAATTAGCCATATCTGCCCGAAGATGCTCAAAATTTAACCAAGTTCAATAGTGTGCATGTCCAGGCACCATATATCATTGATTTCCATCAAGGAGTTGGATCTAATCCAAATACGCATGATATTTAAGAATTTGGTGTTTTATTCACAAATTTTATGTTTTTCCCCTTATTGCCATTGCCAACTCCCAACTAACATATCTTCTCGTATTTGAAGAGCTACGCCAAGTTTGTTATACCACTAGAAAGGTATCATACAGGAATATCTAACCATACCATCCATAGATTCATTTGAGAATTATAGAAAAAGTTAATAAACTTCAAGCTACTTTAACATCATTTGATGTGAACTTGTTAAGACATCGAACTATCATATTACTTCCTTTGATTCATTAATGCCATTGATGTTTCCCTAGACTTCCCTTTGACAACAACGAATTTTTTTCATCAATGACAACACTATGTCCAATAAATAAAATCAAGGAAAAATTCAATGGAAGAGACACAGAGATAGCTAACACAAATATGTTTTTTTGGAAACCCAAAAATGGGAAGAACAAAATGATTTTTTTAGTACATCATTTCTTTACATTGTTACAATAAAATATTTATGTCATGTTTCAACCATAACCCACACTCCGTTATCCATGGATTAGAATACAACCATAGTTCCTTAACTAAAATTTTAAAACCATGAGTTGAACCACCATGCACAACAAAGTCATTAAACCCAAAAACTGTGTGGAAAACTACAAACAAAGGATGCAAAAAACATCCATTTTTTTTCAAGAGTTATACTCCTAATTCCCTAGGTATGAGTTTAATTACCCCCCTCCCCACCAAGCCTCCCCCCCAATATGGTTGGTGTTATTTCCCCCTTATGCACCCCTTGCTGTACCCAAATCAATATATCAAATGTGAGATTAATGGTGTAAAAAATATACCAAATACCCACCATTCTTCCACTTGTTGTTTTCTTTTTCATATAGTGGGTCATAGGAGTACATTATCAATAATCTAGGAAAATAATTCTCATTATTTATTTACATCAAGAGAGCTTCTCAATGCATACAAATTTTGTTAATGTATCTACAACATTCTTCAACACGTCCATCTTTACTAGCAACAACTTCTACTATTCAACCATGTCCCTCATAAAGTAATACTAAACATCAATATGCTTCATCTTATAGTGATAAACTTGGTTCTTTTCTAGGGATGTTTTACTTTGATGGTCATAATACCTAAACACAATTCTTATAACCTTATTGCTTCCTTGCTTACATGAGTGGTTTCCATGTATTCAACTTTTGTAGTTGAGAGTGCCACTACAAACTCTCTTGCTCATCCAAATAAATAAACCCTCCAAATAGGATAAACACATGCCCACTTGTATATCTTCTAAAGTCTATGTCTCCAACCTAATATGCATCAAAAAATCCATGTATGTACAACACTCGATTCTATCTTAGTCTTTCTTGGTAGCATAATTTATAACAATTAGTGTCATGTAGATAACTAAAAACCCTCTTTATTTTTTCCCAATGATTCTTCCCTACTTTTAACATATACATGCTTAATACTCCCGCTACATGTGTAATGTTTGATTTAGTTCATACATCAAACTGCCAAGAGCACTAGCATATAAAACATGGGACATGTTCTATTCCTCTTTCTATGTATTAAGACAATGAATTACATATAACTTTAAACCTATATGAATATAGAACTTTCTTGGATTACATTATTACACATTAACCCTATGAAATATTGTCTTAACATACTTCATCTAATATAACCAAAGTTTATTGTTTTCCTCACCTCCTTTACTTTCAGTTCCCAAAATGAAATTTGCAACAATAAGACTCTTCATGTAAAATTTAGAGGAAAAATAAGTTTTCACATCATGGATGATTTCCTTATCATTTCTAATCAACAACATATCATCCACATACAATATTAGATAGATAAGATGATCACCCACTTTACTCCTTGTGGATCCATGTAAGAATATGTGAATATCAAATTCTTGATACCACATCCTTTGTGATTACTTTAACCCATACAAGGACTTTTTCATCATGTATACCATATTTTTCTTTCCCTTCACTACAAATCCTTCTAGTTGGTTCATGTAAATTTATTTTTGTAAATCCCTATGTGGGAATGTTTTCATCATGTTCATATTTTCTACTTCCAAATTAAAAGTAGAAACAACCAATAAAGAAATATAATAAAAGTTAACTTGGTAACAAGAGAAATTATCTCACCAAATTCAATTCCCTCTACCTAGGAATAAACTTTTTCTACTAATTAAGATTTTATTTTTGCACTTTTCCTTCCACATTCAACTTCTTCTCAAACATACATTTTCTACCAATGGAATGTTTACCAATCATAAACTCCAATAGATTCTTAACCTCATTCTTGTCTAAAGTTTCCATTTCTTCAATTATGGGTTTTTCCCATAATTTTCCATCCTCTTAATTGATGATCTCCCTAATAGGATTAGGATCATTATTCTTAATAACAAAAAAAAATTAGATATAAATAAGGTGGATTATGTCATTCTAGTTTCATTTTTTCTCAAACTGATCTCCTCAATACCATATTATGTGGTAATTCTTCTTTTGACTCTTTTTATTTTGTAGAGTTTGATTCATCACCTTTTATTTAAATCTCTATCTTCTTTTGTTTTTTATGCCCTTGTTAAGATTTCATGTTTTATAAAATCTTTGATTTCTCTACATACCACACCTCGAAAATACACGACCTTCTTGGTTTCTATGTTCCAAAGCTTATTTTTAGACCATTTTTATATCTAATAAAGATATACTTCTAAGATTTATCATCCAAGTTACTCTTATTTTCCTTTAGAATGTGTACTTAAGAATCATAATCAAGTAACATGACATGTTTAGCAGATGGTTACTAACTAGGATATACCTCACATGAAGTCTTTTCATCCAATAGTAAAGGGAGTGATCAATTTACCAGGTAACATGCAATATTATCTACATCTTCCTAGAATTCTTATCCTAACCTAACACGACTAAGCATGCTCCTTGATTTTTTCACTAGTCTCAAGTTCATATTTTCTTCAAATCCATTTTTTTGTGTGTATGGAGTAGTATTCTTCTTTTCTATATCACACTTCTTACATAATTCGTCAAATTCATTCCTGTCGAATTCTCCACCCACCATTATCCATCCTTAACACCTTAATTTTATTCTTTGTTTTATTTTCCACAATAGCCTTAAACTCTATAAATTCGTCAAAGTCTTTATATTTATTTCCAAGGAAATAAACCCATGCATTCCTAAAGAATAAATCTATAAATGAGACATAGCACACAAATATACCTAGTGATGGAGTTGACACAAGTCCAAACACATCACTATGCACCAACTATAATACTCCTTGTTCCCTTGTAGCACTAGAGGAGAATATTAACCAAATTTTCTTCACATATAGTAATGTTCGGAGAAATAAAAAATTAGACATATCTTAAACTATACAATTACCATGTCTTACTCAAAGGCCCTTTGTTTTGATATGTCCTAGTCTTCCATGCTACAATATTGTATTTTATTTAGAGGTTGTAGGATTTTTTCTTGTTCACCTCGACTCTAAGGAACAATAAAATCGTTGAACCTGTCACTAATAGTTATTTCTAGAAATTTATATAGTGTTCTGACATAAACTCCCCTGAACAAAGCCATTGTTTCTCGAACAATCCTGTAGGTTTCCTTTTAAAACATTATATTTATACTTGAATCGCACAAATTTCTTATATAAATTAACTTCTTTAGAAATATTAGGATGTCAAGAACATAAGATGGATTTCTAATCCTTCCATCCATGAGCTTCAACTTTATTTTTCCTCATCCTATGGTCCTAGGTATTGATTAATTTCCTAAGCAAACAGTATTGCCATTAAACCTTACATACTTACAAAACCAATCCATGTGAGTAGTTGTATGAGATGATGCACTTGAGTTGACCAAGCATGCCTTGTGATCCAAATGTTTGCTCGAAGAAACTAAGTACACAGCAAGTCCTTCATTTAAAGATTTTTTCTTCTTCTGTAGAAATGTAATTATCAAATATTTCACCTTTCTCAAGTTTCTTTTAATATCCTTATTTTCCACATCTCCAAAAACCTTTACCATTTTTCATGGAGACTTATATATTCTTCTAGATTTATATCTACCACTTAAGGACCTATTTTTATTCCAACCATGAGATTTCACTCTTACAGATAAGGGATCTTTCTTTTAACTTTCCATATTTATCCATGTCATCTCCGTAAATAATAAATATGACACCATTTCCCATAATCGAGCCCATATTCAAACCCAAGAAGTTATTGAGTCCTCTCATTCATATTTTCCCAGTGAAATTCAAACCCTGGAAAATTTGGTGACAAGAGACAAACTTTCACTTTATGACTCAGAGTTACTAGAGGAATTTGGTTAGATGATCGCAAACCTTGGTGTTGTAATCTAGGGAAAAGTGCACATAGTTACTAGTAGAATATACATCAAGTATTAATATACCAAAGCACACAATAGACAAAAAGAGAAGAGATACAAGTAGTGGAAAACCAAAAAAAGCAAACTCTATATTATGTATGTTAATATCCAAGTCGAACCGATACATCGATACATAGAAAAATATTTATACCATGTTGGGATAGTTACAATAGTCAAAATATCCCACCAAACTCTTAACTAAGTTGAATTGAGTTATCTTAACAATTTTCTTTACATTATATACCTAACTGACTTGACAAGGATAGTTGACTTACTCAACTAGCCCCTCCAACATCACCCCCACCCTCAAAGCCCTCTTTGTGTCATAGAAGGGGAGATTTGGAGTGAAACAAAAATAGAAAAATTGATTTATAAATTTATTTTTGGCTCTATACAAGTTGAAAACTTTTACAAAAAATTTAATATAAATTTATTTGCAAGTAAATCATTAAAAAAATTGGTGTTTATTCTTTGACATGTGAATCTAGAGGCTCAAGTTATTAGAATTTACTTCTGAGACTTCCATTCGACACATGGCCATAGAATTATCCTTGTTTTATGTCCTCTCAAAGTATTTTTTATGTCCATGATCTGTCACAAGATTCATTTCTTCTTTCAGTTGGTTTCTTGATTTTTTTGTTGATTCAAATTCTTTATAATGTTCTCTAAAGTTTAGTCTTCATTCTTATTATCTGTCATGCTTGGAATAATGTCGATCCATGTTTTGTCTAATTCTTCTATTTAGGATATTGCATAGATCTATTCCTTTCTCCATACTTCTATTTGTTTTGTTGCTTGATTGTGATTTTTAGTTTTTATTAGGTCTCCAAATACTACGTGGGTTACATTTATTACTATTTTTTAACTTATTTTTGTAATCACTTGATAATTTCTACTTTTAAGAAAGAAAAATACTATTTTTATAAATTTTGGTTGGTTAGCTCACCACAGGTTGGTTTTCAAGCTAACCCATGTTCCTGGTGCCTTAGACAGGTTTTCACCAGGAACACTCCATTGTTGTTAGGAGAAATATTTTTTGAGTCGAGCACCATTGAAAAGTTACTTGAATAGATGCCCCTACAGTGTCTTCAACTAAATTTCTCCTAAAGTTCATATTTCTTTAATTATGAAGGGTCCCAACTATGCAATTTCTAATTTCCTTGGTTTACGCTTCACTTGGTTGTCATATAACAAAACTAGATCACCAACTTTAAAATTATTCTCTTGCAAATTTCTATCATTCCATGCCTTTTGTTGGTCCTTACCAATTTATTGGTGATAGAGTGCATGCAGTTGGTCTTCTTCAAGTTGATGTAACTATTGGAATCATTCCTTCTGCAACTTCATATTATACTTAAGTATAGTCAATACACTTACTACATTCACCAAGCATTGGAATGAAACAACTACCTCTTGACCATAGGTAAGTTTGAAAGTTGTATATCTTGTCCATTGCTTATACGTGATACGATATTCCTAGAGAATAGTTGGTACCTTTTCATCCTAGTCATCTATATTTAAATCACAAAAAAAATGAATCCTTTGTGCAATTTTTTATTGAAAATGTCAATGACACCATTTTCACATGGGTGATTGGCAGTTGTGCTTTTGTGTTTAATAATTAAGCTCTTCATTAGTGTTTGGATTAAATCATTTAGGAAGTGCATTCCTCTATCATTAATAATGACCAGAGGATAGCCAAACTGTGTTACTATGTTCTCATATATGAATTTTTCTATTACTTATTTAGTACATGATTGGTTCTTCCTACACCCACTTCATTAGATATTCTACTATTGTTATAATGTATTTTGCTCCCATTTGTCTAGCTCTTTTAGGAAATGCTCTAAAAAAGTCTATTTCCTAGATCTGAAAGGGTAGTGATGAGACAATTGAATGCAACAACATCTTATGTTTGGCTAATTGATGTTTAGATATCTGGCATATATCATATTTTTGTACATGCAGTCAACAATTTTGAAAAATTGTTGGCCACCATAACCATACTTGTAGTATCTTTCTCATGGTTTTGTCACCTTGGAAATGACCTACTTCTCCATCTATGTGCCTCATTGATAATATCGCTCCTTTCATGTTCGAAGGCACATATACGAAATACCTTTTCAATATTCATTTTGTATAATTGACCATTTATAAAAGTAAATTTCCCTTCTTTGACTGCAAGAGTCTTTTTCTTATTTTTTGGTAGCTCCTCTGGTGATTTTCTGACATGAAAAAATTTTGCAGTCTTAGAAAACTCTGTAGGGAAATCTTAAATTCTAAAAATATGTGCATTTGGAAGATCTTATTCGATATATGTCGGCTCCTCTCTAGTTTCTAGTCTAGATAAATGATGAGGACTAGCATTCTTCTTCCCTAGTCGAACAATTACTTCAAATTCAAATCCTTGAAATAATAGTAGCCAACGACATATGTGCCCTTGATAAACTAATTTATTCACAAGGTATTTTATTGCCTGATAATCTATATAAAATATAAGTGGATTTTCCAAGAGGTAATGTTAGAACTTCTGCAAAGCAAAGATCATGGCAAGATATTCCCTTTCAAACATTGAATAATTTCTCTTGGCTTTAATGTGTTTCCTACAAGTGTAGGCATTCGGATGGTTGATCACTTCATTGTCAAGCTAAGCCAATACTACTTTGACTACTACGTTAGTGCGTCGACATGAACATGTAATTGTTTTGACCAGTTAGGAAACTTGAGAATAGGTGCTTCGACTAACTTCTTTTTTAATAATTTGAATGAATAATCACATTATTTTTACCAAATGAATGGCACATCTTTCCCTAAAAGTTCATCTATAGGCAACGCTGTATCTGAGTAATGCTTAATGAACCACCTGTAATTACTAGTGTGTCCCAAAAATATTTTAATTTTCTTCTAATTTACAAAAGGTTTCAAGCCTAGAATCACTTTAATATGTTCCATATCAACTTTAATTTTGTCCTTTGAAACAAAATGTCCTAGTAGTATTTCAATTGATGTTGCAAATATACATGTTTAAATATTTAATGATAAGCGTATATGTCTGCACCTTTTGAACATTAATCTGAGTCATTGTATATGATCTTTGAGCAATGTATATATGGTCTAGTCATCAATGTAGACTGCAATTATTTTATAAATGTACCCTTGGAAAGCTTTGACGACCATTCATGAGAATATTGATAGTGCATTCTTGAGTCCATAGGGAATTATGCGATAGGAAAAAGAACCAAAATCGGTTATAAATGTTGTCTTTTCTCTATCTCCTTCTACTATAGGTTCTTAATTGTACCCTGAGAAACCATAAGTAAAGGAATAACATTCATGGCCTGCGACTTCATTTATGATTTCATCTACAAATGGATCAGTGACTTTTAGTTCAATTAACTCACGGTAGTCGACACATATGCGTAATTTAATTGGGTTATGCTTTTTAGGTTGCATGACATGATACTTTCCCATTTTGATTTTTCTATTAGGTAGATGATACCAACAACGAGAATCCCCTCAATTTCCTTTTGTAATTTAATTGGGTTATGCTTTTTAGGTTGCATGACATGATACTTTCCCATTTTGATTTTTCTATTAGGTAGATATACCAACAACAAGAATCCCCTCAATTTCCTTTTGTACAAAAAGTTTATCCTTATGAGAAAGGTTATATGGTAGTTTTTTTATTGGGTTGTCTCCTAGACAAGTCTCCTAGAATAAGGTTGATTTCATTTCCCCAATTTTTTCACAAGTCCTTTAAATATTTGGAGCCATGGGAAAATACATCTTGGTATTCTTTTAATAAGTGGACAAACTCCACTATTTGTTTGTCTGACGAATAGTCATTGATTCGGGAAATATTTGGTCTATTTTCATTATATATGTCCACTTCTTGTTATTTCACTTTTTCACGTGGACTTATTGTATTTTCACTTTTTCATCCCTTTAGTCGAGTCAGTGGTCCGCTAGTTTTCCTTCTTGGTAGGCAGGTGGAACATCTGGTTTTTCAATTTCTTGTTCGTCAACTTTGTACACTAATTTGATTCTTTTTTCATTCTTTGGATGATCTCTCTTTTAGCAAATATTTTTCCCATGAATAAGTTCATCTTCGATTTCTAGTCAGCAAGCCAATAGGAGCTCTAATGTTCATCACGCGAAATTACATGTCGATGAGGTATCGACCGTTGTTATTTGATTGTATTTGGTTTTTATTTTTATAAATTCCTTTATTTTTTAAACCACATCATTCAATTTGCATTCCTCTGGTTTGAATTAAGAATATTTAATAAAATATACAGTAATACTAATACAAACTTGAATCGGAATTCCTTCCCAATTTTTCACTGTCTTGTCCATTCCAGTATGTGTCTTCTTTTTATTCTATAATGTAGCCTGGTCTTGTTTATTCTTATTGTATGTTTATAACAATCTAGTGAAATTGCCTCCTTCATTTGGTTGCGTGACAGTAGCAGTGAATGAAGAAGTGGATCAAACCTGCAAAGGAAAAAGTGAAGAAGATGAGATCAAACTAGAATTCTGCAAATGCTGCAAGTTCAATTTTTTTCAAGAAATCCAAGGAAATCTTTGTGGATGTTCATAGATGCTCTCAACAAACATTTGTTGCCTGGAAACTTTTTCGTGAATTCCAACGCTCAAGGAAGACAACCTACAAGAAGAAATAGAATATTAATTTACTGTTTTTTAAACTGCATCATTCTATTCACATTCCTCTAGTTTGAATTCAAAATATTTAATAAAATATACATTAAGACTAATACAAACTTGGATTGGAATTCCTTCCCAATATTTTTGTCTTCGTCTATTCTCGTATGTGTGTGTTCTTCGTATTCTATAATGTATCCCAATCTTGTTTATTCTTATTGTATGATTATAAAAAATTAGTGACGTTGCCTCCGTTTATCTGGGTGACAGTAGCAGTGAATGGAGTGGATCAAACCTGCAAAGGAAAAAGCGAAGAAGATGAGATCAAACCATAATTTGGCAAATGCTCCAAAGTTCAATTTTTTTCAAGAATTCAAAGGAAATATTTAGGGATGTTCGTAGATGCTCCTCAAGAAAATTTGTTTACCTGAAAATGTTTTCATGAATGACAAGGCTCAAGGAAGACAACCTACAAGAAGAAAAATAAGACTAATTTACTTGTTATGCTTGTAGATGTGTTATCGCTCATGACATTGGTGTGAAATATGATGGTGATATCATTATATTTGATGCATTGGTGTATTTAAGAATACCACACTGGCCTCATGTGCACTCAGAGACATCTAC
Source organism: Pinus taeda (assembly GCA_000404065.3). Classification (NCBI taxonomy): domain Eukaryota; kingdom Viridiplantae; phylum Streptophyta; class Pinopsida; order Pinales; family Pinaceae; genus Pinus; species Pinus taeda. The sequence goes on along the minus strand of APFE030273765.1, from coordinate 58,414 downwards.
GCTACTCTAGAGAAAAAATATTGTCCGAAATGCATGTTGCGGGGAAGCCTGGACTACAACTTTTCTATTTAGACAAATCGACTAGTATAAAGAACATTAATCAATAAATAAAAAATTGTTCTAGAAAAATGTTGCCTGACTAAGTTTTAGAGGAAAAATTTCTGAAATTGAAGGTGCCGTGCCATTATCATTGAGCATTGTCAAGGTTTGCATTGATGTCTGCAATATGGGTATCTACCACTTATGATCCACAGAGGCCAACTGTTAACAATCAAGGGAGGACTCGACTGCCCAACATAGCAGACATTGACACGCGGAACGATATATGCCACAATGATTTTATTGGATGAGTCAATTCATTGGTTTCCATTTCTACTATTAAGGCTATGGTTGTCGTTTTTTTCACCAAGCCGCAAAAGTTCAATTTCAATCGTTATTAGAGATTTTTTCTTCTTTGTTGAATTAATTTTTGTATCCATGAAGGGTGTCTACTATGGGAGTGTATTGGCCACTCATCAAGATTTTCATTATTCCAAAAGCAGTTATCCTCAAAAACTAAATAAAAACTATGTTTGCGACCAAGTTTTAATGACATTTTGGAGATAACAATTGTGTTGATGTCAGCGTAGGAGAGACGCAGCCTGTCGACCATTGTTTAATCTCCTGGATTGGCCTTGGGTTGTGGTACCTCCTGTTGTTTTGTAAAATGGAGTCGCTCAGGCTGACAACACAGGAGGCCAAATCATAATGGACAAAAATCCATTGTGTTTGGTGCTTAGGATAGATGTTGCATTCGAAAATAAGAAATGAGGTTAGTGTCATGGAATCATGAGAGAAAGATACTATTATTGTGATTTTTACTGGGTTGTCATCTTATAGATAAAATTAAACCATGCCACATGATTAAAAAATTGAATCAAGAGGAGATGAAATGTATTGAAAGAGAAACATATTAAAGTGAACAACTGAGAAGACGGTGACAAATGAGTCTTAAATTGAAACATTGACAATATGGTGAAAACAAAATAAGTTATTTTAGGAGGAAGTTGGTGTGGTCATGGAGTGAAGTTAATTTACCTAAAGGAAGTCAGCCATACAAATTCTTATTATAATTTCGATCTTATTATAATTCCTAATGGACTAACTGGAGGAGTCACCAGATATTAGTCGGACTGACAAGTATGTCTAATTTCATGGTCAACTTCGACTCACTCAACCAAGTCGATTGTTTTACTTAATCTATGGAGTTGCCTTTCACTCATTTTGGTAAACATAATGGTTTTCAGACCAATTATGTATGGTGATTGAATTCATGGATGAGAAAACAATAGATTGGATCTCAATTTTGAAATATATGGAGGTCCGAGCGAATCGATAAAACAATGATACTGCCGCTACATAATTTGTGACCCACTTGTTCTATTATTGATATGGTATAAGTTGTCATGTGAGTCAACCAAATATATTAATGGACTTTGTTCAAGTAAAGTTGGATGACATATAAATATACTCAATGGTGGTGCTTCCTTCCCTTTCCTATTAATATGCACCTACAGTCGACTATGTTGACCTGTTCAATGGTCAAATAATAATTTATTATGGTCAGGCAAAACATGACCTATGTTTCAAACTATTGTATTAAAAATGTGGCCAGTCAAATATATTTGCATGAACAGAGTTTTCATCAACTTAAATTTAGGGTACCCATCAATTTAGACCGAGTATCATAGGCATTTGTTGTAATCTTGGAGGTAATTTGCTAATCGATTTGATCACTAGCTATCAATTAATAATAGTCGATCTATTAATAATAGTCGATCTATTCTAATATGGAGTATTTTTATAAAAAAATATATGAAGGATAGAATCAAGTTAGAGTCTAAAGTTGGTGAGTTTTTTTTATATGTATGTCAACATCTAGTCTAATGTAATTCTAAAAATTGTTAACTGAGTCATAGAAACTCTAAGTCATATCCAATTTTTCATGTAATTTATTAATTATAGGTCTCTCTCTCTCTCTCCTCTCTCGCTATATATATATTATATAATATATATTGGAAAACATACAAAAATAAAAACAATATTTTAGATGAGTACATTTGCAGTAGAGAAATTTCATGAACAAGAAACCATATGAGAAGAACACACAAAGAGTTGAATTGCTAAAGATTATGACAACATTATGCCAATTTTCTAATCCCCCAAGCATGAATATTGTAGAATTGTTCTTGGATTGTGGTAGAAGAAAAAGCGAGATGGTTCTTATGCAGATGATTCTCTTATTTTATGTTTGAAGGAGGACTCCTAGGAATGATAGTCACGTGCTAGACTCATCCATAGATAGAGCAAAAAGGATTCCCTCCGGCTCAAGAGATTTTCCTAATGGTTCCTATTTTAGGGAAGTAGTCCATATGGTTGAATAGACTGCAAAGAATTTGAATAGTGGAGATCTGCAAGAAGTGGTCATCCAACATGAAGAAGTCACAATGAACCTTGTATACATGCATATTCCTATCTAGTTGGTGATTGTTGTGGTTGAGTTACCTGTGCAAACCAGTATGCATTGTTGATGTAAAATAAGGATATTTCTACAAAGAGCAGTAGTCCAAGGCATTTTTGCATTCTTGATGAGGATGAGCAAGGCATTGAGGATGGGGGAGATGTTGTAGAGGTATCCTAGACCTATGTTATCATCATACATATTGTACTTGGTAAATGACAATAATATTTGGTGAATGTATAAGGAAATTTGAATAGGTGGTTGAGAGCGGGTACAACCACTCCAACCACATATCTCATGTACAAGTATATACTAAGACTAATACAAACTTGGATTGGAATTCCTTCCTAATATTTTATGTGCCTTTTGTATTCTTGTATGTGTGTGTTCTTGTTGTTTTATACAGTGTAGCCTATTCTTTTTTATTCTTATTATATTCTTATAACACCTGGGCACACTAGAGATCAAGAAAAATAGTATCTCCAAGATATTTTTCTTTACTAGAATATGAAAACTCTAATTGGAAGGAGTATGATGTTTCATATGGAAAGGATGGACACCCAGGATGGACACCCAGCTGGCTCAAATTGATCACCACATCCCATGCATAGCTACCTCCTATGCACTACTAGGATCTAGTGCAAGAGATTGGGCTCTTGTTACTTCTTCTAATTCTTAGCTCTCATATGGTTGATGTCACTATTTTATGATTTGATGTTTCTATAGATACTTTTATTATATTGAAGATGGTAAAACGTTTGCAATTTTGGACTAGCTACTCTATAGGCAGATGGTCAAAAGCATCTAGTTTCCTATTAGCAAGGTTGAGATAATTGGTCATAAATTAAATTGAAAATGGATGGCTAATCTATGAACTCAAACTTGATTTTGGCAAGGTAATACAATTTTAGCTTTCCAAGAAAAAAACAAGCATGATACCATATCATCAAAACTTAAAGTAGTTGCATTACTAACTATGACAATTACTTGACTATCCCTAGGGTTTGGTAGAGAACAAAACAAACTGATACACTTATATTAAACCAAAATATTAATGTCAATAGATAATAGTTAAATTACCATAGTATTGAAGGAATTCAAATGCTTTTCCATAAAGTTTCCATCCTTCATTTTCAGGTTACACAACTTCATCCATAGGAACATTTTTTTCAAAAAGGACTTGAAATGATACAAAGTGCTTAACTTACTCCACAATTCCTTTATTGTATCTTCTCTTGACATATTCAATAATACTAAATTTGAGATACACAATTGTATTGTGCTTTTTTCCTTTCGATCCAACTTGGTCTTGCCTTTCATCGACATCCTAGTTGGTGTAATATTTGGATTCATAGTGATCCACTAACCTTGGTGTAGTAAATGATATTCCATTTTGAGCTTCCGAAAAGTAAAACTCTACCCATTGAATTTATTGACATCTATATTTGAACTACTCACCATTTTCTTTACCACAAGAATCGATATTGCAAATTTCCCATTATAACAATGTGTTACAAAAGCCCAAGTAGAAACTCTTAGAAAAAAGGCATCCCTTTGAAGTTGAATTGCTCAAATCTATGAAATACAATGGCCAGATCTATGATTTTTTTAGGTGGTTGTTGATGAGTATCCAAACTTTGCTCATAAATAAATCCCTCCCTTGCAGATGCCTTATCAAAGTGCCAACATCCAACTTTGACAGAATAGCATAGCTTTAGAGGGTTTGGTAGAGGAATAGAAGAGAATATATGATAACTAAATATTCATACTCAATACTCAATCAACCAGATATACTAGATGTGCATAAAAGAATTCTAAAACCAAACAAGTATACATTCAAGAGATGACAAAAGGAAACAATTAAATGATGTAGAAGAGTTATTTTAAATAGACTGTTCAATTATCCAGTCTCCATAATGATGATAAATTTGCAGTGGGATGTTAGGGAGGTTGAAACTCAAACCTAACCTTGCCCTAGCTCCTATGTTACCTTGAAGATATGTAGAAACAGATTATGAAATCACAAGGAAAGACATCCATGAGAAACAAATTTTGTCATGAAACTAAAGCAATAATACTATAATAAAAAAGATTGAATTAGAATTGATTACAAAAATGGCAGGTTTTTGGCATCAAAATCCAACCCTTTTAAAATGAATATCAAATAATATATATAGAAATACATTAAGTTAATTGTGTTTATCTTCTTGGAATAAAAATTTGAACAATATACTAAAAATAAAAACAATCTTTGAAAAAATTGTAGGAAATTTGAAACTACTAGAAAACCCTTTGCCTTCAATTTTGGAAATATTCCTTTGGCTACTAGGTTCTTTGCTTGAAAATATGAATATGAACCTCAAAATCTATAATAAAAAAAAACCCAACTGTTCATTTTATGCCTTTATTTCTGAAACTGATTTTCCTTCTGTGTATGTTTTTACTGCCCACTCATTTCAAATAGACCAAATCAATATGTTGCTGTCAAATACCCTTAAGGTTGGATTTTAATCTGTTATTTACTACTCCCCAAACATGATCAATTTATGCACTTTTACTCTATTTTTAAATCTACAATTGTACTCTTGTAGAAAAGTGACATGTAGAACTTTCAACTCCACTCATAATCTTCCTAAGTTTCCCTGATGCCATGCAGTCATTATGTATTTCATGAAGCATTTATTTGTTTTATATCCCTTTTATGTTGAATTCTCGAATTATGCATACCTCATTGTTCCAAAATATGCTTTCTATATCATTTCAACAGTTAGTATGTTTGTCAAAAAAATTTATGTCAAATACCAGGAAATTTTGGGCTTGTATCTTTCCCCTAGTATGACACTCGAAATTTTATTGGTTATGATACATGAGGCACAATTTCCTTTGGCTAAACTTTTTAAAGTTGACATTTTCTACATCACACATCATTTCTATGGCATTTGCAAGCCTTTCTACAAAAATGTACACAAGAACAACATGTCTAGCTATTTTGTTTAGATTTTAAAAAAAGGAGTTGTTTTCATATGAAATAGATGCAACAACCTCCAAGGATTCAATATTTGGCCAATATACTTCATTTAAGAATAAATCAATTTTGTTTTCATTTCTAATCCATAAATTTTCCACATATTCTACTAGCTGTTCTTTTATGTTATTCTGGAGGAGTGATTTTTTCTACCTAGAAAACAAATTTTGGGCTAAATCATAAAAGTATTATGTTGCCCCAAGCTAACAGAAAAAACAGTAGTATTAACTGTGATTGGTATTTGGTTGATAAATTTATGTGTTTAATATAGGAATCCATCCCCACTAAGAAGTTTAATCATGCAGCCAAAATAGTCCACTATATATGTGATGTGAGAATGTTTTCTCATTCTCTTTAGAATTCACATTGATTTCTATGTCATATGCTATTTTATTAACTTCTAATTCTCCTCCTTGATTCTTGATTACTGAAAAATTGCCATCTATTTATAATTGTCAAATGTGTCTCTGGATTTAGCTACCTTCATATACCAGAATGATTACTTTGAATCTTTATTATTGAGTATACCTTACTCAATTATTAGATTCTTTAATTTTATTCTACATTATAGCTCAAGGAAACTAATTTCTTTCTTTGTTGCATTCATGATCAAGCAAATTTTCCAACCCTTTTGCTCTAACTATAGGCCTAACTTTTCGTACTTGCTTCTAATAAGTGATCATGTATGTTTTCATCCACATATGAGACAACTCTGTACGAATTAAGATAACTCCCTAATGCTTGAAATTAATTGGATCTATCTAATTCAACAGATGCACCATAGAATCTCTTCTAGCTTCAAATTTGGAAACAATCTATCATATTTTCATTAACATGATTAGAACACCAGAATTATAAAATTCTCCAAAGTGATTAAGAGCATGACATATAACAATGGACTTAGTAATTCATAGTCCAATCATAATTCTGGTATTTGACCTTCAATTGATTACTATTCAATAATTCCAATACTTTTTCTCACTTAGAGGGCTCCAAATATTTTGTAACCAATCTCATGATTTTTGTTTCATTTTCTTAAAACATTATGCCAATCTAGAGAGAGAGAGAGAGAGAGAGAGAGAGAGAGAGA
>APFE030273765.1:39787-50852 GCA_000404065.3 Pinus taeda | reverse complement strand
GAGAGAGAGAGAGAGAGAGAGAGAGAGAGAGAGAGAGAGAGAGAGAGAGAGATTCTAGTCTTAATTATTCATCAATACTCTCTAGTGAATTGCATTTGATGAAAAAGCTTGATCTAGAACCACACACAAAGGAAAAATGAACCAAAAATTTTGGTTCTCACAAAGCAATATCTCTGTGGTTGTCTTTCCATAAGGTTTTATGAAATTCTTAAAGAGATCTTTTGTTTCTATGAAAAATTCCATTTTGAATGGCCAAGAGTGAATAAGAATAGCCACCAATGGGATATTTAAATCACCAAAAAAATAAATCTTCACTACTCAAGAGTTCCATGAGATTAACTCTAGAACACAATTGAATGAATGCCAATTTTTGTTCATAGGTGTTTTGGAGAAAACGGAACTGAACATATACCCTTCATAAAACTAGCCAAATCTCTCTACCTGCTCAAAATTTTGTAGAAATCACTGTATTAGACACAAGTGGGACCATCCTGCAAAAAACACATGCCTCATAATTTAGAAATTCATCTTTTTCTGCCCATAAAATAAGCCTGAAAATCACCTACTGAAAACATTGTGAAATTTGTTTTTGTTGGTCAAATCTAATAATCATGCATATCAACTTATTTGTCCATGAAATCCTCTTCCTGAGACTCAAAAAGCTCCTTTTCTTTTCCTGATATAAAAATCCTCATTGTCTTTCCATTTACAAGACTGAAATCTAAAACATCCAGAGCACAATTAACTATAAAACAAAACCCATTATTTTAATATCTTGAATGAGCGCATCTCTGAGCATGTCATGGAAAGTGTCTTTTTGGTGGAGAACTAGGTGGTATATTCATTTTCTAATAGCCCTAATTGCCCCAAATCTATGAAAGGTTCTCTTTATAGGATTAATCATAAATATGGATTAGAATGAATGAAATCCCTAATCTTCCATCTCCTATAACATATAATGTGTCGAGGTCCTGTTGTGGAAGGGACTTTGGAAGAGAATAATTAGGTAAGAAGCTATTTGAAGTAGTCACTTCAAAACATAGTGCAGAAGTCACCAAATAAGAAAAAAAATATGGCATATGTAATGGAAAGAACCATGACAGAAACAACCACTTAAAAAATAAACTGACACCCACTACCTTGTCTAGTAAGATTAAACCCTACATGGTGAATGAAAGTATAAGTAGATTGTAAGAGGGGCTGTAAAAAGTAAGTGGTTTTGTACTAGTGGGGTTCCCCAATACACCTATCATTGCCACGTGGAAAAAGTGGTTTAAAGAAAAAAAACTATTTCGAACACCACCCTCCTATTAAAGCTAGGATAACCAAGGGGGTCCGCAATTTTTCTTTGCCATTGATTCCATCCCCTACATTCATATCTTGACATATGTTCAATTAATTTTGAATAGCAGTGTTGCCACTAGTTGTTGTTGACTACTAATAAATTTAACCGGTCATCTTCACTTAGCTCTTAGATGCTCAACCTTGGATATTTTTTAGACATGTGCAATATCGAATATTATTCATTGGCCTCTCCCTTAGTGCACCTAGACACTTGATTGTCTTGTCACCTATGTATTTTAACTCTTGCACTCAGCACTAGCATGGCATGAGGCTTTTTTCTCGACACCTGACTCATATGAATGTAGAGACTTTTTCTTTGCATTGGATATATATCCCATATTCGCCATGTAAAAGTATTAAATACAAATATATGTGTCATTACATATGATGTATTCCAACACATAGTGCAAAGGTATACTCTCTCTATCTCATGGGTTGGGGTTGTGTGTTGGCTTTAATTGACTTCAATAGGCATACATAATATGAATATGAACTTAGAGATGGGGCCTTGTACCCATAATTTAAATTAAAAATATATATATAATTATTTTTTACAAAAATAGATTTATTTAAAATTAAAATTATTATTATTAACAATAACTCATCAAATTGCATAACAACCATTTCACCACATAAATTTATATATGTCTGAGAGCTTTTCCTAGAGAAAAATTGGAAATTTGAAAAGAAAAATTGTAGCCTTTTCACTAGATCCCGAGGGTAAGAAAAATCTACAACATTAGCTCCAACTACACATTGCTTCCCCCTGTGGCATGTAGATAACATGTAGACTTGTTCCTTGAATATGTTGGGCATGGTGTCACTGTCATAAAATCATTAATCGCTTACCACCTGAAACTTGCAATTTGTGGCCTGAAACCTATTCTACTCAAATTGAAATATGCATAATGAAATCTTAAAACTAACTTATTCAATCCCACAAGCTACAAAGTCTCATTGTTGAATCTTAAACAATCCATATACTGCAAACTCACACTATTGAATCTTAAACAATCCATATACTACAAATCAAAACTACTTTATTCTAGAAACCATAAACTCAATTTGTCAAAATATGTTGAAACATAACCCACTAATGTACTTCACATGCCCCTACTTTATTGAAATGAAAGTATACCTATTAAGTGTAATCTGAATTCCATTGCAACCATTTGAGGATTGGATTGAATGGTAGAGTACCTTGTATGCAGGTAGAAATTTGAAAAATATTTGTAATATGAAAGAAAAACTCCATAGGTAATTGATACTTACAACTAAAACCTGAGGAATAAAACTTTCGTTGATGTTTGAAATTTATGGTGATCATCAAGAGGAAGAAAGATGTGTTGTTGAATGCAACTGACATTTCAAACCATGGGAATCGGTAACCCAGTGGAATCTCGATATAGACAAAGTGGAGCCGCCAAGTGAAGGAATTGCAACCAATATCAAATTCATACTCCTCGTTCACCAGTAAGGAATAGATATAGTCTTGATCATTCTCCGGGGAAAGATTTATTCGTTACTTCTCTCACCGATGATGGTGCCAACTATTGTATCTGATTCTCGAAGGTAGATCTTGGTTGTGAAACTACACTGAGAAACCAACTCGACCAAACTTTAGTTTCAAGCTAGCCCTTGAACTAGAGGGTGCTCCCTCAAGTGTTACGAGACTATTTTTTAACGTTGTTCACTGTCACTAAACAACATTCTATGAGGAGCAATGGCCAGATCTAAGATATAGATAGGTGGTTGTTGATGATTATCTAATCTCTGCTTAGAAATAAATCCCTCTCTTGCAGAGGCCTTATGAAAGTTCTAACATCCAGCTTCGACAAAATAACATATCTTTAGAGGGTTTGGTAGAGGAATAGAAGAGAATATATAGTAATTAAATATTCTAACTTAATACTTAATCAACCAAATATATTAGATGTGTGTAGAATAATTCTACAGCCAAACAAGTATACATTCAAGAGAAGACAAAAGGAAAATATTCAAAGATGGAGAGAAGTTGTTTTAAACAGAATATTCAATTAGCTAGTCTCCATAATGATGATAAATTTATAGTGGGTTGTGAGGGAGGTTGATACTAAAACCGAGCTTTTCCCTAGATTCTATGTAACTTTGAACATATGCAGAAATAGATTATGAAATCACATGGAAATACATAGAGGATAAACAAGTTATGTCATGTGAAACTAAATCAAGAATACGTTAATTAAAAATTATGTAATAGAAGTGCTTACAAAAATGGCAAGGTTTTGGCATCAAAAGCCAACCCTTTTACAATGAAATCAAATAATATATATAGAATTACATTGAGCTAACTTTTTTAAGCTTCCTGGAATAAAAATTTGAACGATATACTAAAACTAAAAATAATCTTTGAAAAAGATACAGGAAATTTGGAACTACTGGAAAATCCTTTGCCTTGAATTCTAGAAATAATCCTTTCTCTATTGAGAGGGAAGGATTGAGTATCAAGGTTTTGGATGGATAGATATCCACAATCTTAGCATGACCTTGATTAGAACCAGAAGTGAAAAATTCATCCCATGGGTTGTTCTTAGGTTTCCCTAATGATTCCTCTACTATCTCATCAATTGGAATGGTAGCAAGAGGTTGGTTTTGTAGAAGGATATCAATAAGCCCATCCTCATCTAGCTCTATGTTTCCTACAATGGTATCTAATGTAGAGATTGGGTAGGCAGATTAATGATAGAAATATTCGTCATATTCCTCTTCTACCCACAAAGGTAAGTCACTCTCAATAAGGGATTGATAAGGGGGGTATAATCTAATCTTCTTTGTAGGGTGCCTATTTTTAAGTGACATGTTTCCAAGCTTGTAATTGATGTAAGCATCAACAATGGCTAACCAAGGTCTCTAAAAAATGAGAGGATATCCATTAAACTTGGTTTTGGGTTGGATTAAAAGGAAATATATGGGATACTCCCAGGAATCAATGGACACCATCACATCTGCAATAAAACCTTTAGGAGCTACTGTGGATTTATCTGCAAGTTGTAGTAATGTGGTGATCTTCCTCAAGGCTTCTTGGAGGATGAACTTCAACATTGTTTCCATGTTCATTACATTGATTTTAGACCTAAGGTCAATCAACATGTTGGGGACTAAAATATTATTAATGTTTACATCCACTATCAGGTTACTATGATCCAAATAATTTAGGGAGATGACCTTCCCAAGCATTAGATCAGACAATTTCCTGACAACATTGATAGTGGGGGTATCTCTCTTTCTCCTTTTATGCCTCTTGAAACAATCTTCCCTAAGAAACTTGTTGTATATAGGAAAATATAAGATGTACTAAAGAATGGGTATTTTAACACATAAATTCTTCAATTCTCCAACATGTTCAACCTTTTCTAGGGTGTGTTGTTTAGGCTGGATCAAGCTTTCAAGATAGGAAGGTATATTGGCTTGAGGGGAATTGTCTTAATTCTCTTCTTCAAGATCTTAATGGAGAATGTGGGTGAGCATTTGGATGTACCTACCCAGATCTAACATTGATTTCTTGGATCTCCATAGCATAGGCATGACAAGATGTTTCCCCACTATAAACCTATTAGGCATGCTTGTTGTTCAGGTTTAGATTAGATTGGGCAGGAACCTTGGGTTGATTATTGTGGGGTGGTTATGGTTGAGGTGGAGGAGGAGGAAATAAGGTAGGTGGTTGGGTTTCTTGAGGCCTCCATCCTTGTGAAGGGTTTCTCCATTGAGTAGGTAGAGGTTGATATGGATGGAAGGGTGGATTGACAGGATGAGGAGGATATGACTAAGGAGAAGGTATGGACTAAGGAGTGTGGATTGGAGGATACCAATCCTAAAAGGATACATTATATTGTGGATTGAAATAAGGACAATGTGTACCTTGCATTCCTTGTTGATATGGATGAGGGCCTTATGGCCTCCTTTGGTTGATGAAAGAAATTTTATCCAAGCCACCCTCTTCCCCTTGGTATATAACCTTAAGTCCTGGAGGAGTAGGGCATTTGTAATTTGCATGGTTCTCCTCACAAATATAGCATACTTCTATGACATTTAGTGGGAACTCATTTATGGGGTGCCCCTTGGTGCATCTAGGTAAAAATATAGCTAGTGCCCTTTCTACCTACTCTTATTTTTTATTAATCTAAATATTATCCATTTGTAAGGAAAAGGTGTGCAACATCTCACTCTTAAAGTCTTCCAACATACTCCCTATTTCATGTTTGATAGTTGAGATAGAGGGAGAAGAGTTGATCAAACCTTGACTGGACCTACCTATCTTCCTTGCAAACCTAGAATGATTATTAAATATTGTCTTGATGCCTTCATAATTCAATTAGTAAATGTATCCACCAGAAAACATATTAATGGTCTCCATCAAATCCTTCCTAATCCCTCGGAGAAGTGCAAGCTTTAGGGATTTTGGTTCAAAGGTACAATTAGCACTTTTTTAATTGAGTTGAAATATCTCTTCATAATCCTCCAAGTATTCATCTATCCCTAATGTCATTCTAAATATATATTCTTTTGTTTGCCTTGGTATACAATAGTCCACGTATTTATTATTAAAATCTTGTTGCATTTGAGCACAAGTGGTGATGTTTCCTCCTTCCAAGCTCATGACCCAACACAAGTCTGCATCCTTGAGTGTAGAAGGGAACAAATTTAGATTTTGTTCATAAGAAGTGTAATAATAGGTTCTACAAACCACAACAAGGGCAAACATGGATGTATAAGGGACCTCAAAACTTAGTCCATGGAAGTGTAGGAGAGAAATGGGGCTTATATTTTTCATTTTGGCTTCCCCATTGGTTTATTTTATAGGAAGGAGCTCAGTCTACCAGTTTTCATCCATCTTTTGGGTAGGTAATGTAGGTTATTCCTCCCCTATGGGTTCTTCAAAGATCTCTAGTTTCTCACATAAAGTATTTTGAAAATACTCTGTAGTCAGAGTGGGAGGTTCATAGTCACAAAAGTTGTGATGGTTTACTGCTTGAAGGAGTGGGGGGGTTTGGTATAAATTTTCTTAGGTCATCCATAATACTACGAGGCATGAAATAAATATATGGTTACTAAGTGAAGATTCTTTTAATCCATAATTTTTAAAGTTTTATTTTCTAGATTCATCACATCAATATTTTATGGGGACGATGTTTCGAACCACCCACTTTGGTTCACCATCAAGGCATAGATGGAGGAATTGTTTTAGCTTGAGAAATAAATAATGTGAGGATTCTCCAGAAAATTCAAATTTGTCCATTGGAAAGTCAAAGATATTTACAAAATAACAGTCAAAAAATCATATTTTAACTAATTAATAATAAAATTAAATGTATATATATTTTTAATTCCTATAATAATAAATAAAAATTAAAGCGTCTATAAGGAAATAAATTAACCAAAGAGAGAAATATCAACAAACAAAAATCAGGTTATGCAACCAACTCACAAATAGATAGATTAATGACTTAAAAATTATCCTATTCGAGGGGGAAACCTCCTTTACATTACATAAATAAACAATTTTTGGATGATACAAATGACAATACCTTCATTGTATATATAGGAGTCTAAGGGGTCACAATATAATCAAAGCCTACATAACAATAATAATATAAGGGCACAACAATAATAATAAGGGGAATACACTAGTATTATAGGGACCTAACATGCCTCTCTCCTTCAAAAAAGTGTTTTCCTCAATGCTTGAGTAGTTATGGATGCTTCTGTATAAAATTGTCATCCTCCCATGTGGAAGCTTCAGTAGGTAAGTTCTTCCACTTAACAAGATACTCTGAAATTGACTGATTATGTAGTTGTCGGGGTCTTATTTCTGTGACTACTTCAGGCTGAAATATGATTTTTCCTTATTCGTCAAGTTCTAGCAACACTATTTGAACTAGAAGCTTATCACCAATAACCTTCATTAAGCATGAAACATGGAATATTGGGTGTACTCAGGAAGATGTAGGCAGCTCCAATTTGTATGCCATACTACCAATATTTTGCAACACCTTGTAAGGACTGTAGTACTTAGGTGATAATTTATTATCCTTATTAGCTTGATTGAGGGACATTTGCTTGTATGGTTGTAGCCATGAAAATAACCAGTCGCCTACCTCAAAACTTCTTTCACTATGATATTGATCTTCCTGTTGTTTCATTCAATCCTGCACCAGAGTGAGATTATCCTTTAAGAGTTGGAGAACTTGTTGTTGATACTAGATGTGATCTTCTATCGCTTGAACCTTAGACTTGTCTCTTAAATATGATGTGATGGATGGTGGATGATATCCATAAAGTGCCATAAATGGGGTCATTTTTACTGCAGTATGGAAGGAAGTGTTCTACCACCATTCAGCTAGAGGTAACCACTTGGCCCATTGTGTTTGTTTATTAGATACAAATCAATGAAGATAACCTTCCAAACATTTGTTCACTATCTCAGTTGGCTCATCGGACTGAGGATGATAAGATGAGCTATGAGCTAATTGAGTACCAAGCCGAGAAAATATTTTCGCCCAAAACTTTCCAGTGAAAATGGGATCTCCGTCACTTACAATAATCTTTAGGTTTCCATGAAGCTTTTGAATTTTTTCCATAAATGCAATAGAAATTGTACTGAGTTTAAAAGAATGAGATAATGGAAAAAAGTGTGCATACCTGGTAAGTCTATCAACTACCACCATGATGACAATATTTCCTTTAGACTTGGGTAAACCTATGATAAAATCCTTTGAAACCACGTCCCAATGGTAACTTGGAATAGCTAAAGGTTGTAACAAACCCAGGGTCTTAATTGTCTCAACTTTATTTTGTTGAAAAAACAAACATTTTTCCACAAACTTCTAAATATCATATTTAATGACATCCCAAAAAATATCCTTTTTGACCCTATGGTAATTTTATAAAAATCCTAAGTTCCCTCCTAAACAAGAGGTGTGAAATTCCAAAAGAATCTTTTTTTTTTAGTTGGGAATTCTTACAAAGATATAAGCAATCTTTGTACCATAATGAACCATTTTTCCACCTAAATGTATCAGATGTACTAGTATCTTGTTGCAACGTTTTAATGATTGTCCACAACTCTTCATCATTCTTCCATTCATCCTTTTCTCTTTTTAACCACTTAGGTTGGATAATATAAATTATGCAAAGAAATGCTTCCACATCCTCATCCTTTCTTGAGAGTGCATCTACAACAAATTTGTTCTTCCGTTTTTTGTAGATTATTTCAATGTCATAACCCAACATATTTGTGACCCATTTTTATGCTCTTCTAAAGATAATATTTTTTCTAAAAAGTATTTAAGACTATCATGATCTGTTTTTTACCTTGAAGTGTCTTCCCATTAGGTAAGGTCGCCATTGATTTAGTGCATGTAATATTGCCAACATTTCCTTCTCATAAAAAGGGTTGTGTAAATACTTTCCTTTGATTGTACAACTTTCAAAAGTAATGGGTCTTCCTTCTTGCATTAAAAGATCATCATTTCCATTTCCTAATGCATCACATTCCATAATAAAGGTTTTTGTGAAGTCTGGCATAGCTAAGCCTGGTGCTTGGCACATTGCCCCTGTAAGATCTTCAAAGGCCTTAGTTTCTTCTGCAGTCCAAGAAAATTCATCTTTCTTTAATAATGATGTTAGAGGTGCCTATACTCTCCCATAATTCTTAATAAACTTGCAATAATACCTCGTCAACCTGAGAAATCCTCGAAGATGATTTATGGTTGTTGGGTTTTTTCATTCCTTAATGACTTTAATTTTGTTAGCATCTCCCTTAACACCCTCATGAGATACAATGTGACCCAAATATTCCACCTCTTGTACTCCAAAGAATTAGTTGGAGGATTTTGCATATAATTGTTTCTTCTCCAACAGTTTGAGCACCCTTTCAACATGTTGAACATGATCATTCCAAGACTTGTTGTAGATTAGTATATCATCAGAAAATATTAACACAGATTTTCTAAGGAAGGGTTTGAAAATGGAATTCATCAAACCTTGAAATGTTGAAGTTGCATTAGTAAGGCCAAAACAGATGACCAAAAAATCATAATGCCCTCATCAGTTCTGATTTTTTTTTTTAATGTCTTCATTCTTCATTCTAATCTGATGATATCATGAATGAAGATCCAACTTGGTGAAGTAAATTTCTCCATGTAATTCATCCAATAATTCATCAATAATAGGAATGGGAAATTTATCCTTAATAGTGAGCTTTTTGAGCTCCATATATTCCACACACATGTGCCATAATCCATCCTTCATGTGCACCAATACTACTAGAGCAAAGAAAGAAATTTGACTAAGTTAAGTTATAATAGCCTCTAGTATTTCTGTAACCATACATTCAATTTCAATATTTTTGGCATAAGGATATCTTTAAGGCCTAATCTTTGGAGGAACACTTCCTGGAATCAAATGAATAGCATGATCATGATCATGAATATGTGAGAGACCTTTGGGAGTTTCAAATATGTTGGAATGCTTGTCCAAGACTTTTTGGAGATATGGAGAAATAGATGATTTCGATATTTGAACATCTAGTGAGCATAATTGTGAAATTATGCCTCATTAATATTTCTTAAGAAGCTTTGTCATTCCATTAGAGATCATCACATTTATTGGTTTCCCTATGATACCCCTTAATTTAACTTCATTTCCTTCCAAAAAAACTTTCAAGAAAAGTTCTTGAAAATGAAAAGTTATTGTTCCCAAAGATTGTAACCATTAGACTCCTACTACAACATCAACACCACCCATTGTGTTATGAAACCATCTCACAAAAAGATAGAAAAGATAGATCAACGTCTTAGAATTCAGCCTCTTCGAGGTGGAAACCTCCTTTACATTACACAAATGAATGATTCGTTGATGATTCAAATGAAAAAACCTCCTTTCTATATATAGGAGTCTAAGGAGTTACAATATAACCGAGCCGACCTAACAACAATAATAGAAATGCACAAAAATAACAATAGAGGGATTCTATGGGGCATAATAATAACAATATGGGGACACTAGGGGCACAACAATATTAACAAGGGATACAACTACAATAGTAATGAGGTAATCACTAGTATTGTACGGACCTAATATGCCCCTCTCCTTTAAAAACATTTTGTCCTCAACACTTGAGTAGTTCTGGATGCTTCTGTATAAAATTTTCATCCTCCCATGTGGAATCTTCAGCGGATAAATTCTTCCACTTGATGAGATACTCTGAAATTGATCGATTTTGTAGTTGTCGAGTTCTTGTTTCTGTGACTGCTTCCGGTTCCAATATAATTTTTCATTCCTCGTCAAGTTCTGGCAATATTGTTTGAATTGGGAGCTTGTCGCCTATAACCTTCTTTAAACATGAAACATGGAAAACTGGGTGCACTCGAGAAGCTGCAAGAAGCTCCAACTTGTATGCCATAGTACCAATATTTTTCAACACCTTGTACAGACCATAATACTTTGGTGATAATTTATTATCCTTCTCAGCTTGCTTGAGGGACATTTGTTTATATGGTTGTAGTCGTAGGAATACCCAATCACCTACATCAAAACTTCTTTCACTGCAATGTTGATCTGCATGTCGTTTCATTCTATTATGCACCAACATGAGGTTATCCTTTAAGAGTTGGAGGACTTGTTGTTGATGCTCGATGTGATGTTCCACTGCTTGAACCTTAGAATTTTCTCTTAAATATGA
>APFE030273765.1:0-32313 GCA_000404065.3 Pinus taeda | reverse complement strand
AATAACCAATTAAATAAAAATTATGGAAATAAATAAAATCTAAAAAAATATAATAATTAATGTGTGTGTGTGTGTGTATGAAATCACACTCAAGAGACCCTAAAAAACTCTTAATAAATTCAGCAAAACGTCTATATTATAGCCTAATAAATTTGAAAAAGAATGGAGGAAAATAGCTATAAATAAGAAACTAACGATGATTAATTTATTAACTATTAATTCTATTTTTTGGGTTTTTCTAGATAGTCAAAAATTGCTGCAAATAAATCTTTTATTTTTCAAGAAATAAAATGGAAAGAGAAAGCAACTCAAAGTGGAATCAACACCTACTTTGACACCTTCGCGGTAATGGCACCAAAAAGTGATTATCTCTGGTATTGCAACAAGAATGTTGCAACTCCCAAGGCTATCAGCTTTAATTTATCAGTCCAAGGTTCGTACAAACTTAAAAGGTGATAGTGTTGTATACACAGTAAGCTAAGATACTCAAGCTTCTTTTAAGGTAGTGAACCAAAGAAAGGTGTACAAAGATCATTCCACAAACTAAATCTAGATCTTGCAAAAAGGAAAGAATGTTGTAAAAACGAAACCATAATCTAATTGCAGGAATGAAAATGTTGCATGAAAGTAAATCCTAAACTATTTGTAGGAAATGGAAATGATGCATAAAAGTAAGCATTAATGTATTTTCAGAAAATGTAAATGCTAATCCACTTGTAGGAAATGTAAATGTTAATCTACTTGTAGGAAATGTAAATACTAATCTACTTACAGGAATGGAAACCTAATCTAATTGCAGAAACGGAAATGCTTGGAATGGAAACTCTAGCCTATTGCAGGAAACCAAAGACAAGGAAATCAAACCTATTCTGATTTCATAATTTGAAGAGCATAAATAAAATCTAAATCACTACATTCAAAGGAGATTAGATTCTAGTAACAAATTTGATTAGGTATCATGGAAAGTAATCATATAGGTCATCCTTTTATCATTCACTTGATGAATGTGTTTACTAACCCTAATTGCATAAATGTATTGTAGTACTGAAAAGACAAATCATAAGCAGTTTATAGTCTTCCTCGAACTAGGTTTCAGAGCCTAAGGATCATTTTATAGGGTCAAAATGCAAAAATTAAACTCAGAGGGAAATTCTAATCGAGTTTGGAGAGATTTTACAGTGTTATACGATGTTATAGGATTGATATATGATGATACATGATCAATTTTGAGAGCATTTTGAGGGCTTAAAAGGTGATCTAAAGGTGAGGAAGGGTATTGGAAGGTGCAAGAATGTTGTGTGAGGTCCTTTCCAAGATCAGTACACCTCAGGGGTCCATCTTGCATAAGGGGAAATCAACACGGTGGCCTTGTGCGAAGCTTAAATGAACTCTCGGTGAACAGTGTTCTTGAAGAATTTTTTGAGGATGGGAGGAGGATGCTGATAGTAAGATGAAAAGTGGAAGTGATAGGGTTATGCCCTGTAATCCAATTTTTTTACATGCACACCAAAAATATTACCCAATCTTGTAAAACATCTAGAGCATGCTAATAATGTCAATTGCAGAAAATGGAACTACAAGATAAAGGACAAGTTCAATTTTATTCAAGGTCTTGCTACTGTATGAAAAATGAAACCTATCTTCTTATGCTTGCTAGTACAAGGTGTTATGCAACCAGCTCACAAAAATCTAGATCAACAACTTAATATTTCCTCTTCAAGGGGGAAAACTCCTTTTCACTACATAAATGAAGAATTCTTTGATGATACAAATGACAAGACCTCATTTTTATATATAGGAGTAAGGGATCATAATATAATCAGCCTACATAACAATAACAATGTAAGGCCACATCAATAATAATATTGAGCTTCTATGGAGCACAACAATAATAATATCGGGGCTACATGGGCACAACAATAACAATAAGGGGTATACATTGGCATTATAGGGACCAAACATGACCCTCTCCTTCAAAAAATTGTTTTCCTCAACACTTGAGTAGTTCTAGATGCTTTTGTATAAAATTATCATCTCCCCATATGGAATCTTCAGTGGGTAAGTTCTTCCACTTAATGAGATATTCTGAAATTGATTGATTCTGTAGCTATCAGGTTCTTGTTTATGTGACTTATATGAATTTTTCCTTCCTTGTGAAGTTCTGGAAACACTATTTGAACTAGAAGCTTGTCACTAGTAACCTTATTTAAGCATTAAACATGGAAAACTAGGTGTACTCGGGAAGATGTACACAGCTCCAATTTGTATGTCATAGTACCAATCTTTTGTAACACCTTGTAAGGACCATAGTACTTGGCTTATAATTTATTATCGTTCTCAACTTACTTGAGAGAAATTTACTTGTATGGTTGTAGCCAAAAAAATGCCCAGTCACCTACATAAAAAATTATTTTACTATGATTTTGATATGCTTGTTGTTTCATTTGATTCTGCGCGAAAGTGAGGTTATCCTTTAAGAGTTGGAGAACTTGTTATTGATGCTCGATGTGATCTTCCACTGCTTTAACCTTAGAATGTTATATTAAAGATGATGAGATGGATGGTGTACTGTTAGAATATTACATCTACTAAACTAGTTATCTATCTAAGAAACCAACAATATATCAACATATAAATAAGAATAAAAAGAGAACAAGGAAAAAGAATACAACAAATATACATGGTTCACCCAATTGGGCTACATCCACGGGAAGGTTATCTTCTATTATTTCCAGAAATATCATACAATATTACAAAGAGATCAACTACAAATAACTCGATACAAATAGAAGTATGTTGTGAGCACATGATAAGATGTGATGGTATCACAAAATGGTATATGCCTTAAGAGTCTCCCTTGACCCTATTATATACACAGAGATGTGGAGAAATTACTCTCACATATTAAATGTGTGATAATATAATTCTCCAAAATAGCACCTCTTTATATAATAAATGCATACAAGAGTATACTATGCCATAATAAATATGGGATATAATGTATTACCCTTTTACATAAGATTGTGGACAACTTCCAACATAATACAAAGACATTACTCTCGTCCAAGGAACATAACATATTCCAACACTCCCCATTAATAATGGATGGGAGAAGAGTGCCATCCTAACCTAACACTAAGGAAGGAAGGAGTCATTACTGCTCCCCCTTGATAAAAACTTTCCTCATCCCAAGCAAAGAACAAAGATGCACATACTTCACTTCTATCAAGGATTTGGTGAAGATATTGATTGCCTGCTGCTCAGTAGGACAATACTCCAGAGAAAGAATACCATCGGTGACAAGAACTCGAATATAATGAGCATCAAGGTCGATATGCTTCGTCTTGGAGTGATATACTGGATTATAAGCAAGCTGAATTGCACCCTCATTGTCACATTTCAACACAGTGGACGATTTTGGAATGATACCAAGCTTAGTAAGAAGATGTCGTAACCAAATAGCTTCTTTAGTTGCTTCTTTAGCTACTATATACTCTGTTTCACATGAAGATAAAGAAATAATATTCACCTTCGTGTTGGACCAAGAGATCAGACATGAACCAAGTTTAAATATGTAACTAACAGTTGACCGTCGATCAAAATTGTCACTTACCCAATCAAAATTTGTATAACCAGAGAGTAAAATTGTAGCACTGCTGAAATAAAATACACCATAATGCAACCCCACGGGTTAGCTCAGCTGGTCAAAATCAGTGCCTCGCCATCGGGAGGTCACAGGGTCCATTCTCCCCGAAGCCCTTGGGGTTAGGCCTAGCTAGTGGGCCACGAGGCTAGATTCCCTTCGGCGTTGACCAGGGTGTCTGTGAACCATAGCCTAAAAAAAAAAAAAAAATACACCATAATGCAATCTCCCATGTAAATAATGCAAAATTCTCTTCACTGCCTACGAATGAATTTCACGAGGTTGTTGCATGAATCGAGAAACCATATTGACTACAAAAGGGAGATCTAGTCTGCTGTGAGTTAAATATATCAAACCACCAATGAGCTGACGATAAAGAGTAGTATCAACCAGTGGAGTGGTACATTCAACAATTGACTTTACACTGGATTGAAATGGCATAGGAGCAAGTTTATAATCACTCATATGGAAACGAGCCAATAAATCTATCGCATGCTTTCTACTGAGAGAGAAAAATACCATCAGCCATATTCCAAATCTGAAGACCCAAGAAATAGTGCAATGTACCAAGATCTATCATCTAAAACTATTTCTGAATAGCAATTTTCATATCTTGAATTAATACAAGCTGACTATCAGTGATAGATTGATCATCCACATATAAAACAATAATGATGACATTATCACCAAAGTTCTTAACATACATATTTGGATCAGATATACAATGCTTAAAACCATTATTCAAGAAATATGCATCAATTTTATCATATCAAGCCCTATAAGCTTATTTGAGACCATATAAAGGTTTGTTTAATTTGCATACTAAACTTGAGGATTCAGTAGAAATAAAACTAGGAGGCTATTGCATATAAATTTCTTCAGTAAGATCATCATTTAAAAAGGCACTTTTAACATCCATTTGATGAATTTCCCACTTATAAGATGCAAAAAGTGATAAAATGGTTATTATTGTGTTCATTTTAGCAACAGGAGAAAAAATTTCATTATAAGCAATACCTTCAAGTTCATTAAAACCTTTTGCAACTAATCTAGCTTTATGCTTTTCGATCTATCCTTTTCCAATGAACGTAGTTTTATAGAGCCAATTACAGCCAACTAAATTATTTCCTAAAGGAAGAGGAACAAGAGACCAGGTCTTGTTTCTCAAAAGAGATTCATATTCAGCAGACATAGCTTCTTCCCAATGAGGCTTACCCTTAGTTTGAGCATAAGTAGTAGGATAATATGTGGCCAAAACTTTGGTTATAAGAGCAAGGTTATATCTAGTTTGACGAGTGTCAGAAGGATTTCTAACCTCACTACCTATAGATTCAAGAGTTTTCCAAGCATAAACAGGAAGAGTAGAAGGAACATGAGTCACTTCAGGAGCTTCATGAGTTTCAGGTGGAATACTTGAGGGTGAGGAAGAATCAAGATCAATAAGAGCCACAGAACTTGAAGAAGGAGTAACAGCAATAGGAGTAACAGGTGGTATTGGTAAATTCAGGGTAACATGGGATTCTACAAACTCAAGTTGGGAAGAGACTTCATGAAATTGAAAAACCATTATGATTATGACACTTTGATTAGAAGGATCAAACAGTCTATAAGCCTTGGAATTCTCATCATAACCAATGAAGATACACTTGTGAGATTTGGGTTCTAACTTTTTTTGTTTTTGATCATGAATATGAGCCCAACATTCACAACCAAACACCTTAAAATTACTAATATCCAGTTTACATCCATTCCATTTTTCCTCAAGGGTAACATGCTTAACATCTTTAGTAGGAACTCTATTTAAAATAAAATTATCACAAAAGATGGCTTCAGCCAAAAATTTCTTATGCCATCCTTTAGAATAAAGCATACATCTAGCCATCTCAACTAAAGTTATGTTTTTCCTTTCAGCAACACCATTTTGTTGCGTGTAAGGAACAATATTTTGATGTTGAATACCATGTTTAGATAAATATGCATCAAATTTTTGCTTAAAAAATTCTCCCCCATTATCAAAACACAAGATTTCAATACTCTTACCAGATGCATTTTCAACCATTGACTTAAATTCTTGAAATTTTACAAATGTTTCACTTTTATTTTTCAAAAAATAAACCCAAGGTTCTACTAAAGTCATAAATAAAGGTAAGAAAATAAATTGTATGAGATATTGAAGGAACTTCAAGAGGACCATAGATATCACTATGAATTAATTGTAAAGGTGCTTTACCACACCAGGCTTTAACTTTATCAAACATTTCTCTATCATGTTTACCAAGAACACATCCTTCACAAACACCAGTAGTAGAAGAAACATTAGGCAAACCATGAACCATTTTATTTAGCATTTTCATTTTACCATAGTTCAAGTGACCCAACCTTTCATTCCATAATTGACTTAGTTCATCAACATGAGCAACGTAGGAATACAAGGGTTGTATCTTAGTTGAATTAAAACTGGTAAATTTATATAAACCAGATGTATGATCAACAGGACCAGAAGAGACTACTTTGTAATTTCGATTGATATCTTTAAGAACATATTTATCAGGCCAAGCTTCAAATTTAAAACCTTTATGACATGCACGATAAATAGAAAGCAAGATGATGGGTATGTTTTGAAAATGAAAAACATATTCCAATTTACCATTAGCAACATTAATATTACCATAACCAATTATGGAAAGTTGTTTACCACCACCAATAGAAACATTCTAAGATGAGTGCTTATTAGTGTCATAAGACGTAAATAAAGAATCATTACCAGCCATATTTTTAGAATCACCATAATAATTATCCATTCCACATTAGAAGAACAATTGCTAAATGAAACAATAGATGCACATAAAGCTACTTGAGATTCATTAGAATTTTTCTTGTTAGCCCTAGCCATTAAGCATTTCGCTTTAAAGAAATTCTTTTCAGGATGGTTATTTTTACCACAATGCTTACAAGGATCATACACTTTCTTCCTCTTACTAGTTTCATGATGTTCATGAGAAGCATGACCATTATTTTAGTATGATTATTTTAGTATTTTCATGGATTACCTTGTCACCATGGGGAAGCCTTTCTTACAGCAACTTTGTCAAAACTTCCTTCGAACCTTACATGTCTGATTTTAAAACATTCATGTCTCCTTTTAAACCATCCATGTCTAATTTTAAACCATCCATGTCACCTTTTAGTTCATTTTTGGTTTCTCTTTGTCAAGTGAAAATTTGTTGAACTTGGGCTCGTAATTTTGATATATCATGTTGCAATTCTTCCTCTTCATGTGTCATAATAGAAATTTCTGAGGGCTTAATGGGTGTAGAATTGTTTTAGTTAGGATGAGTTTTAGAACCCAATAATGATACCTATGCTTCACTATATCCCCTTGGAATCACTTCAAACTAGTTTTTCAGACAAAATTAATGAAATTTAAAAAAAAAAAATACACACCTTTTTCTAGCTTTTAGGAGCTTGATCTTGAAATGGTTGTCACTATGTAATTTAGGATCTCTATGTTACACAATTTATTCCTATGGTAACCCTCTTGTTATCACTCAAGTTGTTCCCTGCTTCCTATAGGGAATACGGCCGAGGTAACCACTAACCAGTCTTTCAGTTACAGGTCCTAGCCTGCCTGCAACCAGAGAGGGCTCTCTCTTTATAATTTAGCATTGTTTTGGGGCTGATTTTAGGCTAGTTATGGTGCACTGATTTTGTTTTAAATTTGGTTGGATGATGAATTCAAACAGGGCTGGTGTACATATTACAGAACAGTCTAAACCATTGGGCAATGGAGTTCATGATGGTGTACTGCTGAAGTATTTCTTTGAGGGAATGGTATTGCTGCAAAGCAAGATAGGAATTTGTGGAACAATTCTTCAAATTTGGGAGATGAAAGCATGAGATCAGTGATTGAAAGGCAGTCAAGAATCTTCCACTACGCTGATTGGGGGAGAAAGTGAGAATATTATTTAAGAGCAGTTAAGAATTCCTAAATAGTATTCAAAATGAGAGAATCAGTTTAAACATGAGAAATTAAGAATTCATATTCATGACTAATTCTGAAGAAAACATATTTAGAAACAGAGATTGAGCAGAGGGTGTATTTAAACAAGTCCTAAGCTATTATTTTTCCCTGTTGCTAAGATCATGAAACACGTGTGAATTTTTTCATACATAGAAAGACAAAACATAGTTTAGAGTAACTTATTGTTCCATTAAACGACACAGGAACTCCGTAGCATTACACAGTCCTTCATTTCCACCTTCAGACAGTACAGAGACCAGGAACTTCACCAGCAATTTATATTAGAAAAAAGTCTAAGATATACAATGCATCTCTTCAAAGAGAGATTCACCAAAACCGACCCCCAATACGTTCTATGGGGGGCTATATATATACAAAATATGAGATAAAATATCTAGATGTTGAGTCATTGTGTAATAAATTACATCACCAACTCTGTCAAGATAGTAAATGAAAGAAATAACTGCGGTAGTTACTATTGGTGTGCTAGCTGTCTTTTGTCAGACAAGCTTTGACTTTTTGGATCAACAAAGTTGGTTGTAGCTGCGTCTTTAATATGCATTTGCTGGGCATGTTGTCTTAGTGCTTTGCTGAGTCACTGCCTTGATGCTTCCTGTAGTGCCTGCATGTTTGATTCTTTGTTGACCTATACTATAACTGAAATCTGAAGCTGACAAAAGGGAGAATAGAACAAAATCACATGGGCAATACTTCCAGCATTGATTGCCACCAGTCAGCTGGAGGTAGCTGATGTCTTCTTATCTTTATGAGTGTTTCATCAGCTTCAGTATATCTAAAGAAATTTGGAGGAGCTTCATACAGATGATTAATCTCATGCTCAATAAAAAATAGATTCTCCAATTTATCATAAAGAGATTGTCCAGAGGGAGGTCTTGCTTCTTCTGTGGAGCTTGTAGATGTTGTAATCTGATTTTCAACATAATTGTTGATTCTGGTGGTATATTGTTCACAGGACAATAGTTTTCCAACACCAGTCACTAGGCTGGGAAATCCTTTGCTTTGGAATGCTGTTATTTTTGTTCTGAAGTCATTTATTTCTTCCTGCATCTCTTGACATTTCCTTTCCAAAGTCTGTACAAAACTTCTCAGGGTCAGCACCTTCTTTGCTGTCAGGATAGTATCTGTTCGACTGTTAATATCCAGTGCTGCCAATTCTTCCTTAGTGTGAGTGTTCAGGAAATGGATCATCTTGTTGGGCTGCTCAGGCATAATCCCCAATGCTGCTCTGGCCTTGTGAATTTCAAATTAAGCCATGCCTATTAATTCAATTTGTTCATGTATAGCCTGAATTGATCGCCATTGGTCATTGATTGATTGGCCAATGTTGGCCCACAAAATATTTTTAATCTCAGTCATATTTTGGTCTAGAGACAGTTCTTTTCCTAAGGTTTTTACTCTGGTCTCTAGGGCTTTTATTTCCCTTTGCTTCTCGGCCACTGTCATTTTGGACTTCTCATAACTGGCTTCTAGCTTGGCCAACCTTTCTTTGGCCTCTTTTACTTCTGTCACCTGAATTTCAAGCTCCTTGATAGCTTTCATTAGGTCCTCCGTACTCATGCTAGATTTTGGTGCTGCTGTTGTTGTTGTTGTAGCATCTGTAGTTGATGTAGTCGTTGTGGGTGCTAGAATGGCAAGTGGGGCTGCTATTGTTTGTGTAGGAGGAGCAGGGCCAAGAGTTGTAGCTGTTTGAGGTGGCTGGGAGGTTGACTCCCCCTGTTTGTATTGCAAGGCTTTCTCCAATTCTCCCTCCATCTGTAGTATTCTTTGATTCATCTTTAGAAGCAAAATCCATGGTGTCATCAACCTCTTTTTCCTGTACAAGTTATGCAGTTTGAGGGTGAATGGTTGCAGGCAGCTTTGCCTGCTTTCTGAGTGCAACAATATCATCTTCTTTCTTCTTTATAAGGGCCTTGATACCCTTTGGATCCTTAGGATTATGTCCTAGATCAACAATAATGTCCTCCAAAGTTTTTATTCGGTTATCCTTGGCAGTGGAAGACATCCTTTCTAAATCCAATTGAGTATTTGTATTTTTGAATGATTCTTTTAATTGATGGGCCAGCATGGCCTTGTCTGCAAGCGTGGCATAGACCATTTCACTTGTTTGCTTATGCAATTCAATTTGATCCATTGGATGTATGTCCTTAGAGAGGACTTCCATGTTTGTCTTTATGTAATCTGCAAATGATTTGGAGTGTGGAACTTTAGGCTTAAAATGAGTTAAAATCATCTTGTCCTCCTTGATATCATAAGCTGCCATCAATCTTTCTTGCTTGGAGGGTGTTGTTTTCAAGAATTGATCATAAAGTTGTATTCTCAATAGTTCATTATGTGCCTTTCTTTCCATGAAAATTCCTTTAATACCAGCTGGCTATTTGCCTTGCTGCGTAGAAGAAGACACCTCTGTACTATGCTGCATACCTTGTTCCTGCTGGAATGAGCTGGTAGCAGTCTGCTGGCTGGACTCTCTCTCTCTGTTCTAGCTCTGTACAATTTCTTCACTGATTTCTTCTTCAGCCTGAGGATCAATTCTTTGCCTCTTGGCTTCTGGTTGTTGTGCTGACCCACTTGGAGGTGTGGGCTCCTCTCTATCCTGTTTTTTACCTCTCTCCTCATTAAGAGGAGTTTGCAAGACTGGAATTTGTGATGTCTTAGTCTGCTGTGGAGAGGCTTGCCCTTGACTCTGATCTTTGGAAGTGGTGGGTTGTTCTGTCTCTGTTTCCTACTGTGCATCCATCACTTATTTTCCCTTTGTTGTAGCTGTTGTTGTTGTACATATTTGTTGGGTAGCCTTTGCAGCTGTAGAAGTGGATGTGCCTTCCCCAACTTGGTGTGGCAGCTTAAATGTCACCTGGTGAAAAGAATCCAAGTCAAAAGTTTTTTCTAAATCTTTGACATTTTGCTCCATTATCTCTTCTTGAGTGAATTCTTCAATTAATGTGTCTGGCACCCCCTCATCTTTGTTGGCATATTGTTCAATTTGTGGAATTTGACAACGGTTATAGGCTAACAGCCTATATTTGACTCTTCTAGCACTGATAAAGCCATCAGGGTCATAAGGGACCCACCAGAAACTCCTTTTTAGTTTAAGTTGTTGCCCAGTTATTGAATTCAACATCTTGGCAACCCTTCTTCTGTTTCATTGATAAAGGTGGGCCTAGATTGGTCTCTTTGAATTTCAGGGCTAGCTTTTCGTCTTGGCACTTATGAAAATGGAGTTAAGATCTGAGTTTAATGAGTTTTCCATATAGTATTCCAAGGCAAAACAATTCCTCATGGGTACATATTCTTGGGGAATTCCGTGTTAAGGGACAGAGCTCAACAAACCATAGATCCTAAGACCAGTGTTGGTTTCGGTTTATAAGTAACCAATCACCTATTTATAATTCTTAGACAACTGCAATATTTTCTGCATGTCATATGACAATCTAGGAGGAGGAGTTCTCTTTAAGGGACATGAGACTGGATAAACAAATTGGTCAATGAACTCACAGTAAGAATATGGAGAGTTCTGGACTTGATGAAAAACTGATGACCAAAAGATAACAGACCTCCTTTCACCCTATGAATCTAGCTTTTTGATGGGGCATTGGAAACAATCTGACTAATAGTACATGAACAAATGATAGATATATGATGAATATTTGAATACTACCTCCCTGTCCAGCTTTAGCAGTTGGTCATGAATTTTATTGGCAATGAACTTGGCATAGTTGTACTTGACAGTAGGGGGCTTTCCAAGGTTGTATACAGACACGAGGACCAACATTGTTTCATCAATATGCTCACTTGTTTTCAAACCTAGCACAGAGGATATCATGTCTACAAGCAGCTTGCCTACCTCATTGAAATTGACATATAGGAAAGAAGGTGGCCATGTAGTTAGCGGTCTGCTCTCATGAAGGTCTTGGCAATTCTAGCAATCTCAGTGCTGGAGAGTTTGGGGCCTTCATCTAGCAAGTATTTCATGGAGAAAGGGATGAAAAGTTGAGTCTATTTGAAATTCAGCATCTGATTGATGGAATCGGGAGTAATATGAAAGAGTATGCTCCCAGATGGAGACTTGACAGCTCTCGGGCTAGGGTCATAATTTTCAGCACAGAGGTGAATTATCTCAGGGAAGATGTTTACAGAAGGCAAGAAATAGATGGGCAAGTTCGACTCCCAAATGCCATACATGTCACTATTGTTTAAATAACTATTTCTCAGCTGGCAGAAGGTCTGCAAGTGGTTTCTATCTCCCACCAAATCCTGAATTAGATAATCCCTGTCAGCTAAAGGTAGCTTTTCAAGCTCCTTGTTAGGTGCATTGATAGGGGCCACATTTAAAGCTGCTGGAGTGGCCATATGGAAACCTTTTCTGTGCTAATACTTGAAACCAGGATTTAGTACCACTATTGCAAACTACAAACTGAATTTGTATCTGGCAGTGGCTTTTCCTGTTTGTAAAGTGTGTCAAAGGAGAAATCACAGAGTTTCAACAGACTTTATCTTGGTTGACAAACTTGTGGGGCAACTGCAGGGCAAATAGAAATGTCTTTGAGTTGAGTAGGTGGACTTTTCTAAAGAGAAATCTGATGAGAGTGGTTGGTGAACAATTGGGTGAACCTCTGTCGGCAGCACGGCCTCTTAAAACCAATTTTTCAAGTAAATTTGCGGACGCGGGTTTACTGAGATTTGTGGGAAGAGGAGGCTAACCAGAGCATTTAGACAACAATTAGGTGTATAATTGGCTCAGTGTGGGAGCTTGCAGAATTTTATGCAGGTAAAAATGGACAAAATGGTGAAAGCAGGGGTGAAAAAGGTTGACTGTGGGAAAATACCTAGTTTTCAGGGTGCCGAGGGTGTTGAGCTAGTACAATGGCGAGCAATTGAGTCGAATTTGCAGGCGGTAGCAGCTTGGACAGCTAAATTCCAGGTTGGGCAGCAAATTGACATAAATGGCATGCACAACGCTCCCAAAATAACCAATGAAAATGACATAAAACGGTCTTTTGCATTGTTTTATGCAAATTTGGGACTTTTTGGCGCTTTTTCGTGATGACGTTAGCATGACATCATCGGTGGGTCCCGGGTACGGTAGGATGACATGGACTTCTTACGTGGGTGGTGAGGTGGCACAGGACACAGTGGCAGGGCATGGACGCGGGCGGTGACGTCACAAATGATGCAGTGCTGACGTCAAGGGGGGGAGGGTGGTATTCGGTTTTCCCTGCACCACCTTTCGGCATAAGTGGTATCGGGGGAGGGGCCTTCGAACACACCGGGAAGGCGACGCGTGGCGGGGGTACAGTGGTGAAACCGCCAATCCCCTGAACACTAAACATCCGCTGGGTTGCATGTGAGAATGACCACCCACCCTTGGATCTAGAGGGATGACCATCGGATGGCTGGCGGGGGATACGTGGTGGGGGATACGTGGCGGCGGAAGGTTAGGCACGGGACTCGCCAGATATATAATAAATAAAAAAAAGAATACAAGCAAGGGTGGGTTTAAAATTTGGTTTAGCGAGGGTTTTTCTATGAAAACGTTCGCTTTATGTTTAATTCAACATATAAACAAACGTTTAAACATTAACATGGGGGGAAGATAATAATGTTTGTGAGCGGATGGGCACTATGGTTATTAATTTTACCCAAGGGTTTAATCAAATTCCATAGTTTTTAGGGTGGGGGAGGGTTAATATTAGTCCCAGATGGACTAAATATTTCCCAAGACTGACTTATATAGCTATATTGCTATGGGGTGGGGTATTAATAGATTTTTGGGATTTTTATATAGTTTTATGTAGAACTAGGGAAGGGAAGCAATGTTAAGGAGCTAAATAATAAAATTAGTTGTTAATATGAATTTGTGAGGTGAAAATGCAGGGGAAAATGCTAAGCTTATGAAATGAAACTTAGACACAGAAGAGGAATGGAATTCTGAATGGTGATTTTTACACAAGAAATGTGGCTTCTTTTCCTTTAGTCAACTGAGACTTTGACTTGGGACTGGTACTAGAATGAAATGAAACAAGACTATTGGGCAGATCCCAAGGTCTTTGGGGAGTATTAGTAAATGATCTTTGGGGGAAAAGGGAAATTAGTCATGCTTCCATTGTTATGTCATCAAACCTCTTCCATGGTGCCAATACCCTGAATGAGATGAGTTCTTCTTGATAAGCCAAATGGTAATAGCATTTTTACTTCTGCAACCTCTCACTACCTACCCAGCTTAATAATCCTAACATTTTTTCTTCACTTAAATTGGGTGCACTTGAATTAGCAAACCTTGATTGTCCTATTTTTCTTTTGACTGCCCTCCTAGCTAAATCTACCCTTATCTCTTCCAAGGACCCAGATTAAGAAGTTGGGCTCCTTCATTTCTCTACCTAGCTAGTCATCTGCCAAGCTTGAGCTGTTTGGACAGGAATCATTCTCTATTCTGCAACAAACAATTTAAACATGGCATGGTCTAGATTGAATTGTTGGGCCATCCATTAAGTATGATTAGCAACAGTATTTGCACATTGTGATGCTATCAATAAGATAGTAGTGGAATTTTGACTGGCCACTTTCCAAGTCTTTGATTTAGGGTTCATTTTCACTGTTCTTTCTGAACAATTGATTTTCTTGCCTTTTGATTATTCTTTTAAGTCATACCCTCTTTTCATCTTTTAATTTTCCTAGTCTGTATATAAAATATGGAACCTTTGCACCATGCAATGATGAAAATATTTAGCCCTTCCACTATCAATCATGAAAAATGAAACCTATTGGTATAGGAACCTAACAGTGGCTCCACTTGGGGATGGCTTTTCCTGGTGGAAAGCCAAGAACAGCAGGTCAGATGGCCTTATTTTTCAATTCTTGCTGCAGTTTGAACCTTCTTTGTCATGGACACCATTGATCTAAATCTTATCAACCTGTATGCAATATCTTTTGACCTGATTTCTGCAAGAATTACCACTTTGTGTCTTGCTGGTTTGTATGACTGCTTATCATTGGTTCTCTGTTCCCTAGACCTCCCTCGGATTTGTTTGCAGAACATTCAACATATATACCACACTAGGTATAGTTCCCTGATCTTTCTTCAAAATTTGTTACATTTGGTTTTCTATCCAACTGCTGTAAATGAAAAATGCTGAAAATACAAATATTTATGTACAGTATGTAGATGTGTTGTGTTCACGGATCATAATAGTGTTTGAGCATTCTCCCATTCCCTGGGCCTTCCTCATTATTTGAACCATCCAGACTCTTCAGAAAAAAAGTGTTATCACCCTGTACAGCTTGAATCACAAATGGTCCTTTCCAAAGAAAATCAAATTTGCCATGTTTCCCTTTGTATTCCCTCCTAGAATCCCATTTTAGTACTTTGTTTCCTATGAAGAAGTCTTCAGTTTTTGTTCTTTTATCAAACATCTTTTTCAGCTTCTCTTGTAGGACCTAGGTTCTGTGATATACTTCTTCCCTAGTTTGCTGCAAGTGAATTGTTTGATTGATCCTTCTCTGGATGTCATTAGGTTCTGCTTGTATTTCCTGCAGCAATTTGACCACAGGGATCCCGAGAGATGAAAGGAAAACAGCTTCCAGACCATATACTAATTCATATGGACTTGTACCAATAGATCTTTTAGTGGTCAATCTATTTGCCCATAGTGCATTTACCAACTTCTTATGCCAATTCTTTTTGTTCTCCTCCAAGATCTTTTTGATGATGTTAATAAGGCTTTTGTTGGAGGACTCAGCTAGGCCATTGCCTTGAGGGTAATAGGATGTGGAATGACCTAGGGTAATATGATATTTGTGACAAAATTGATCATTCTTTTGGATTTAAAGGCAGCTACATTGTCTGTTATGATCTTTTCTAGGCAGACAAATCTAGACAAGATATTGGTCTCTAGGAATTGTATGATGATTGAGTCATTGGCTTGTCTACAAGGTATGGCCTCTATCCATTTGATAAAGTAATATTTAGCTATCAAAATCCATCTATGCTGGCTAGAGGATGAAGGGTGAATTTCCCCAATGAAGTCTAAACCCCATTGTTGAAATGGTTTTTCAGTTGAAATAGGCTTGAGAGGTAAAGGCAACAACTTTTTCTTTCCTTCAAAGATTTGACATTTATGACATGACATTACAAACTTTTTTGTATCAGCAAATAGGGACGGCCAATAAAATCCATCCCTTAGGATTTTATCAGCTGTTGATTTCCAATATAAGTGCCCTCCACAATCCCCTGCATGAAATTCTCTAAGGACTTTATCAGTTTCATCCAAAGTTAGGCAATTAAGCAAAATACCTTCATGATTTTTCCAAAATAATACATTATCTATGACACAAAACTTTGAAGCTTTCATTTTCAGAAATCTCTTTTTGGTCCTGGATAACCCTGGAGGAGCTTGCAGGTTTAACAATACAAAACATATGTCAGTATACCAAGGTGATTGTAAGAAGGTCTGATTGATCTGTGGAGTCGCCATCTCCTGTTCGTTATCCAGTTCATTGATGTCAAGGGATTGGAAATTGGTTTCAGTCATTAGTTTAACTAGCCCTTGTCCTTTTATAAGTTTTGTTGGTTTAACCTCTATTTCATATTCCAAAATGTTGGTTATCCATTTGCCCCTTTTACCTTCAATTCCCTCTTGAGTTAAAATGTCTTTGACCACTGCATTGGGAACATAGGCAATTTTGTGAGAGTACAAGATATAGACTCTGAAATCCTTTATAGCCTTAACAAGAGCATATTCTTGCTTTTCCATGATCTGGTATTTAAGTGGGGCATCTCTAAGGGCTCTGCTGAAAAAATCAATGGGTTTCTCACATCCTGAGTCATCTTTTTGTAATAAGACAGCAGCAATTGTATGTTTAGATGCAAAGGAAAAGACTATAAAGTCTCTATCAAATCTAGGACTGGTAAGAATAGGTGTTCTTGTCAAGGCTACCTTGATTTCCTCAAAGGCCTGCTTGGCTTCTACTATCCATTTGACTTTGGCATCTTTCTTGAGCATGTTACTCAACAATCTTATTAGTTCGCCCAAGTTAGGAATGAATCTTCTTAGGAAATTGATCTTTCCTAGAAAAGCTTGTAATTATTTGATGTTTCTTGGATGAGGGACTTGAAGGATAGCTTGGATCCTATCAGGGTCAATTCTTATACCATCTTTTGAAATTATATGACCTAGGAGTTTTCCTTCTCCTAGGCCAAATAGTGATTTCTTTAGGTTCAAAGATATGCCATATTTTTTGCAAATTAAGAACACCTGTGTGAGATGTTCTAAATGTTCTTGGTCTGATTTTGAGAAAGTTGTGAGATCATCAAGGTATATGACTAAGAAGTCATGGATTTCTTTAGCAAAGGCTATGTCCATTGCCCTCTGAAATGTGGCTCCAGAATTCTTGAATCCAAAAGGCATTTTGACATATTTAAAGGTTCCCCAAGGTGTAGTAAAAGCTATTTTATCTTGATCATCTGGGTGAACTAAAATTTGATTGAATCCTGAGAAACCATCCAATAGTGAGATCCTTGAAGCTCCCACTACCCTCTATAGGATGTGATCCATTTTTTGTAAAGGGTAGTGGTCTTGGAGAGAGACTTTGTTCAAATTTCTCAGGTCAACACAAAGTCTTATCTCCCCAGTTTTCTTTCTTGTGGGTACCAGGTTTGAAATCCATTCGGAAAATCTTATAGGTGCAATAATTCCAGCTTCATACATTCGTCTCACTTCCTTTTCAATTAGGGGAAGAAGGACAGGATTCACTCTCCTCAACTTGTGTTTAAAAGGTTTCTGGTTTTCTTTCAAGGGTATAGTGTGTTGGATGACTGAAGTATCATAGGATTTGAGGTCTTCATAACTCCAGGCAAACACATCTTGAAACTCTTTAAACAGTTCAATGTATTCTGATTTCTTTTCAGGAGGTAAGGTTCTTGAAAGCTTTATCATTTTGGGATTTTCAGTGATCCCAATATTACACTCCTCAATTTCTGCATTTATGGGTTGCATCTTTGGCTTCTTAGGGATGTCATTTGAGTCAAAAAAGTCTTCTAAAGGAGTTAGGCCTGTGGGCAGGAAATTATCCTTTAGTTCTATTACTTCAGATTCTTCTTCAATGATTTCATCAAAGCCTGCTTTTTTTAGCTTCTGCAAATTGGCACAGTCAAAGGTTGTTGGATGCAACATCACATTTGTTGTTTTAGCTAATATATTAGTTTTCACTTTATCAGCTTGTTGTTGGTCATCCCTAGTGCTTGTGTCAATGTTTATGCTTGAGAATTCTTCTTCCATGGTCAAAAAATTATTTATTTGTGTATCATTCTCAAATACTTGCCAATTCTTTACATTATCTGGGATAGCAAGTCTGTGTTTAATCTCAACAGTGAACTGGTGGTTAGGCCCAAAAGGAAGTTTACAGGTGCTTGAAAAAGTTGCCAAACTATGTGCATGTAAATTATGGCTTCTAGGTATTTTGGTGAGCTGAAATTCCAAGAAGCTGGTAAGTAATTCTGTTGCTACTGCCCTGTAATACCTTAGTATGAGATCATTTGTAACAAAATTTCCCTTTATCTGTTGTACAATTAAATCTGAATCGCCTAAAATGTAAACTTTGGTTACTCCAAGACTCCTAATCAGTTTGAGACCTAGCAAAAGGGCTTCATATTCAGCCATGTTGTTTGTACATCTGAAATTAAGCCTATATGCATGACCTTGAGCATGGTCATTTTGTGTATTGTGTATCCAAACCCCTGCCCCTGCTCCTAGCTTGTTCACTGACCCATCAAATTCTAAATACCACAAGATTTCCTGATCAATGCTTCTTTCAATGGGTTCACAAGTTCGTTCAGTGGGCAGGTCTGGCTTTTGTAATTCATGTGATATATTAGTTAGCTTTGTTGTGTTAATCACATCAATTATCTTTTGATCTTGGGCACTAGACTTTTCGTTTATGTTTTTTGTTTCTGTTGTTGTTAGGAGTTTGACCTCAGTTCTGGGACACATATCAGCATTGTATAAGATAAACGAGTCCATGTCTGAATGAATGGAGTAGATTGGGAAGTTTTGGGGCTTCTCTTAACTGCTGACCACATATTTCATCAATGTTTCTCGGTATAATCTATTTGGCTAGCCAAAGACTGAAATTGTGACATATGACATGTCTAGCTGCAAAGATCCCTGGAGTTTGGCACCCCATGATCTGGATAAAAGCATACCATACTTGGGTGGAATGTCAGCTACTACCACATCCATCAAAATTGTTTTAGCTTGATATTGGACTAAGGATACACAAAGGTCCTTGATAAGGCCTAGACATCTTACCTGACTGGAATCAAATGAAAACAAGTCTTTATAGGGCCTTGTGATGTCTAGATCAAGTTTTTCCATTACTGACTTGGGCATTAGATTATGGGAGGCACATGAGTCAAACATGGCATTGTGTAGCACTTTGTCATGAATGTTTAGGCTCACATAAAATAGAGGGACACCTCCATCCACCGATTTTCCATTGACTTCCGAGCCAAAAATCACTTCTAGCTGGTCATCTAGAATATTAACTGCATCCTTATTCTCTAGTACTTGCAATGACCTCTTGATTTGTTGTCTGAAGACCTCATGTTTGGCCAGTTCAGAAAGAGGAATGGCTATTTTAAGCTTGCCAATTTCTGTTTCTAAATTGAAAGGCTTTTCCATTTGAACCTTTATATTTTGAGCAGCAAGTTTTTCTTTTTCTGCTGAGTTTTGGGTGACCTTCTCCTGACCAGGTACATTGCTATGAGGTATATCTAAGTTGTGATTGTTTTATAGAGGTTTGTTCAAGAGTTCTGTTGAAAGAAGGGGTGTAGATGAGGGATTTACTGAAGGCTGTACATCAGATACATCTTCCACTGTGACTTCCATTTGGAGTTTTTTATCTGAGGAGTCTGTTAAGAGAGCTTTATCACTGGGTTTCTTAGGCAGTTTGGTATGTGTTGGTTTGGTAAGTTCAGGCACATCTATAGTTCTGCTTCTTAATTTATATTGTTTATGTATCTCATAGACTATTGTATCATACCCTTCTCTGAAATCAAATGACTCACCAGATTTTGTTTGAAATTGTTTGCATTCTTGGGCTTGTTGATCATCGTGTGTTAAGAATACTTGTTGTTCGCTGTCCAAACCCATTAGATTGATGTGGGGATCTTCTATTTTTTCATTAGAGGTTGAGGCCTCCACATAGTTGTCTTGAAATGGAGGTCTGATACTCTAATCAGGACCAGTCCTCCCAGCATTTGGGTTTTGATTTTTTATAGAATTAGGGTTCCTAGTAGTGTTGCTTGTTTGTCCTTCCCAAGAGGATTTTCTCTTAATGGTCTCAACTCTATCTCCTAACCTGTCCATATCTTTGATGATTGCATCTAGCTTTTGCTCAAAAGCTGAAGGTTCCTCTTTAAATGTTGTTCTTCTCTCAGTTCTAGCTCTGTTTCTTTTAGCAATCAGGTTTGCTTCCACACTAACAGCTATATTTTGCATGTCTGCCAGACTAGGGGGTGCTCTTTCTCTTAACTGATATGCCATATCTGAATCAAAACCATCGGGGAATTTGATCAGGGCCAAGTCAGGTGGGGGCCTAAGGTTCTGGGGAATGGCGTTGTATACATTGTTGAATCTAGCACATTAGTCTTGAACTGTTTCTTTTGGACCCCGTTTTAGATTATCATACTCAGTTAGGATGTGCAAAGGGTCTTTCTTATTTTCCCATCTGTTTAAGAAGCTTAGGTATAAGGCATCAAGATTTACTATAGAATGTGCAGCTAATGACCTAAACCAGGTCCTTACATCACCAGTTAAACTTTGGACAAAAAATTTCATCCTTACCTCCTTGTCATCAATTTCATAGTTCTCAAAATAGTCCTACATTTTCTTGGTGTGTTGTTGGGCTATATAAGAACCAGTACCATCAAAGTAAGTGATCTTGCTTTGATAATCTTGCGGCATAGCCCCTGGATTTGCAGGAAAGTGTAAAGGGGCATATCTGTTAGCCATATTTGCAGAGATAAATGGGACAGCAAGAAGGAGTGGAACAGCTAGAACAACAGGGATAATAGGAGTAGGATGTATAGTGTATGGAGGAGTGGGGAAGTTATTTTGGGAAGTGGATGAAGAAGTAGGAGAAGTAGGAGTAATGTGAGGATGAACTGGCACTTTAGCAGCAGTAGGAATATAGCTTTGCTGAACTCCTTCAGTACTTGAATCAGAAAACTCTTCTTGTTGCTCTTGCTTCTTAAGGATCTTAGGAATTAAATTGGGATTTTCAAAAACAGCCGAAGGATCTGGGTCAGGGTTTGACCTGGTGTAACGAGTTTTCTTCTTTGGAGCAGTTTCTAAGTCTGTCTTCTTGGTGTTTTATGAAGGCTTTATAGTCACATCTTTTAAACGGTACTTCCCATGAGATTCGTTTGAAAAACAGGAAGCTTGATTCCCTCTAAGTTGTAAATTGAAACTGAGGGTTCCCCAATGGCATTGCCAATGATGTTATCACTCAAGTTGTTCCCTGCTTCCTATAGGAAATACAGCCAAGGCAACCACTAACCAGTCTTTCAGTTACAGGTCCTAGCCTACCTGCAACCAGAGAGGGCTCTCTCTTTATAATTTAGCATTGTTTTGGGGGTGATTTTAGGC
Source organism: Pinus taeda (assembly GCA_000404065.3). Lineage (NCBI taxonomy): Eukaryota > Viridiplantae > Streptophyta > Pinopsida > Pinales > Pinaceae > Pinus > Pinus taeda. The sequence goes on along the minus strand of APFE030273765.1, from coordinate 10,988 downwards.
TAGTTATGGTGCACTGATTTTGTTTTAAATTTGGTTGGATGATGAATTCAAACAGGACTGGTGTACAGATTACAGAACAGTCTGAACCATTGGGCAATGGAGTTCATGATGGTGTATTTCTAAAGTATTTCTTTGAGGGAATGGTATTGATGCAAAGCCAGATAGGAATTTGTGGAACAATTCTTCAAATTTGGGAGATGAAAGCATGAGATCAGTGAGTGAAAGGCAGTCAAGAATCTTCCACTATGCTGATTGGGGGAGAAAGTGAGAATATTATTTAAGAGCAGTTAAGAATTCCTAAATAGTATTCAAAATGAGAGAATCAGTTTAAACATGGGCAATTAAGAATTCATATTCATGACTAATTCTGAAGAAAACATATTTAGAAACAAAGATTGAGCAGAGGGTGTATTTAAACAAGTCCTAAGCTATTCTTTTTCCCTGTTGCTAAGATCATGAAACACATGTGAATTTTTGCATACACAAAAAGACAAAACATAGTTTAGAGTAACTTATTGTTCCATTAAATGACACAGGAATTCTACAGCATTACACAATCCTTCATTTCCACCTTCAGATAGTACAGAGGCCAGGAACTTCACCAGCAATTTATATTAGAAAAAGGTCTGAGATATACAATGCAGCTCTTCAGAGAGAGATTCACCAAAACTGACCCCCAATACGTTCTATGGGAGGGTATATATATACAAAATATGAGATAAAATATCTAGATGTTGAGTCATTCTGTAATAAATTACATCACCAACTCTGTCAAGGAAGTAAATGAAAGAAATAACTGCGGTAGTTACTATTGGTGTGCTAGTTGTATTTTGTCAGACAAGCTTTAACTTTTTGGATCAACAAAGTCGGTTGTAGCTGCGTCTTTAATATGCATTTGTTGGGCATGCTATCTTAATGCTTTGTTGAGTCACTGCCTTGATGCTCCCTGTAGTGCCTGCATGTTTGATTTTTTTCTAACCTGTACAATAACTAAAATCTGAAGCTGACAAAAGGGAGAATAGACCAAAATCACATGGGCAATACTTCTAGCATTGATTGCCACCAGTCAACTGGAGGTACCTGATGTCTACTTATTTTTATGAGTGTTTCATCAGCTTCAGTATTCTATAGAAATTTGGAGGAACTTCAAATAGATGTAATCTCATGCTCAATAAAAAATAGATTCTCCAATTTATCATAAAGAGATTTCCCAGAGGGAGGTCCTTCTTCTTCTGTGGATCTTGTAGATGCTGTAATATGATTTTCAACATAATTGTTGATTCTGGTGGTATATTGTTCACAGGACAATAGTTTTCCAGCACCAGTCACTAGGCTGGGAAATCCTCTACTTTGCAATGTTGTTATTTTTGTTCTGAAGTCATTTATTTCTGCCTGCATCTCCTGACATTTCCTTTCCAGAGTCTGTACAAAATTTCTCAGGGTCAGCACCTTCTTTGCTGTCAGGATAATATCTGCTCGACTGTTAATATCGAGTGTTACCAATTCTTCCTTAGTGTGAGTGTTCAGGAAATGGATCATCTTGTTGGCCTGCTCAGGCATAATCCCCAATGCTGCTCTGGCCTTGTGAATTTCAAATTGAGCCATGCCTATTAATTCAATTTGTTCATGTATAGCCTGAATTGATCACCGTTGGTCATTAATTGATTGGCCAATTTTGGCCCACAAAATCTTTTTAATCTCAGTCAGAGTTTTGTCTAGAGATAGTTCTTTTTCTAAGGCTTTTACTCTGGTCTCTAGGGCTTATTTTTCCCTTTGCTTCTCGGCCACTGTCATTTTGGACTTGTCATAACTGGCTTCTAGCTTGGCCAACCTTTCTTTGGCCTCTTTTACTTCTGTCACCTAAATTTCAAGCTCCTTGATAGCTTTCATTAGGTCCTCCATACTCATGCTAGATTCTGGTGTTGTTGTTGTTGTTGCTGTAGCATCTGTAGTTGATGTAGCCGTTGTGGGTGCTGGAATGGCAGGAGGGGTTGCTGCTGTTTGTGTAGGAGGAGCAGGGCCAAGAGTTGTAGATGTTTGAGGTGGCTGGGAGGTTGACTCCCCTTGTTTGCCTTGCAAGGCTTTCTCCAATTCTCCCTCCATCTGTAGTATTCTTTGATTCATCTTTAGAAGCAAATCCATGCTATCATCAACCTCTTTTTCCTATACAAGTTCTGCAGTTTGAGGGTGAATGGTTGCAGCCAGCTTTGCCTGCTTTCTGAGTGCAGCAATATCATCTTCTTTCTTCTTTATAAGGGACTTGATACCCTTTGGATCCTTAGGATTATGTCCTAGATCAACAATAATGTCCTCCAAAGTTTTTATTCGGTTATCCTTGGTAGTGGAAGACATCCTTTCCAAATCCAATTGAGTATTTGTATTTTTAAATGATTCTTTTAATTGATGGGCCAGCATGGCCTTGTCTGCAAGCGTGGCATAGACCATTTCCCCTGTTTGCTTATGCAGTTCAATTTGATCCATTGGATGTATGTCCTTAGAGAGGACTTCCGTGTTTGTCTTTATGTAATCTGCAGATGATTTGGGGTGTGGAACTTTAGGCTTAAAATGAGTTAAAATCATCTTTTCCTCCTTGATATCATAAGTTGCCATCAATCTTTGTTGCTTGGAGGGTGTTGTTTTCAAGAATTGATCATAAAGTTGTATTCTCAATAGTTCATTATGTGCCTTGATTTCCATGAAAGTTCCTTTAATACCAACTGGTTGTTTGCCTTGCTGCCTAGAAGAAGACACCTCTGTACTATGTTGCATACCTTGTTCCTGCTGGAATGAGCTGGTAGCAGTCTTCTGGCTGGACTCTCTCTCTCTCTGTTCTGCCTCTGTACAATTTCTTCACTGATTTCTTCTTTAGCCTGAGGATCAATTCTTTGCCTCTTGGCTTCTGGTTGCTGTGCTGACCCACTTGGAGGTGTGGGCTCCTCTCTATCCCATTTTTTACCTCTCTCCTCATTTAGAGGAGTTTGCAATGATGGAATTTGTGATGTATCAGTCTGCTGTGGAGGGGCTTGCCCTTGACTCTGATCTTTGGAAGTGGTGGGTTGTTCTGTCTTTGTTTCCTGCTGTGCATCCATCACTTCTTTTCCCTTTGCTATAGCTTTTGTTGTTTTAGAAATTTGTTGGGTAGTCTGTGCAGCTGCAACAGTGGATGTGCCTTCCCCAACTTGGTGTGGCAGCTTAAATGTCACCTGGTGAAAAGAATCCAAGTCAAGAGTTTTTTCTAAATCTTTGACATTTTGCTCCATTATCTCTTCTTGAGTGAATTCTTCAATTAATGTGCCTGGCACCCACTCATCTTTGTTGGCATATTGTTCAATTTGTGGAATTTGACAATGGTTATAGGCTAACAGCCTATATTTGACTCTTCTAACACTGATAAAGCCATCAAGGTCATAAGGGACCCACTAGAAACTCCTTTTTAGTTTAAGCTGTTGCCCCAGTATTTGATCAACATCTTGCCAACCTTCTGTCTTGTTCATTATAAAGGGGCCTAGATGGTCTTTGAATTTCAGGCTAGCTTTCTTCTTGGCACTATGAAAATGAGTAAGATTTGATTTAATGAGTTGCCTATAGTATTCCAAGGCAAACAATCTCATGGGTACATATCTTGGGAGCCTGTAGGGATAGAGCTCACAACCATAGATCCTAATCACAGTGTGGTTTTGGTATAGATACCAATCACCTATTTTATAATTCTTAGACAACTGCAATATTTTATGCATGTCATATGACAATCTAGGAGGAGGAGTTCTCTTTAAGAGACATGAAACTAGATAAACAAATTGGTCAATGAACTCACAGTAAGAATATAGAGAGTTCTGGACTTGATGAAAAACTGATGACCAAAAGATAACAGACCTCCTCTCACCCTGTGAATCTAGCTTTTTGATGGGGCATTGGAAACAATCTGAATGATAGTACATGAACAAATAATAGATATATGATGAATATTTGAATACTGCCTCCCTGTCCAGCTTTAGTAGTTGGTCATGCATTTTATTGGCAATGAACTTGGCATAGTTGTACTTGACAGTAGGGGGCTTTCCAAGGCTGTCTGCAGACAAGAGGACCAACACTGTTTCATCAATATGCTCACTTGTTTTGAAACCTAGCACAAAGGATATCATGTCTACAAGCAGCTTGCCTGCCTCATTGGAATTGACATATAGGAAAGGAGGTGGCCTTGTAGGTTGGCGGTCTGCTCTCATGAAGGTCTTGGCAATTCTAGCAATCTCAGTGCTGGAGAGTTTGGGGCCTTCATCCAGCAAGTATTTCATGGAGAAAGGGATGAACAGTTGAGTCTGTTTGAAATTCAACATCTGATTGATGGAATTAGGAGTAATATGAAAGAGTATGCTCCCAGATGGAGACTTGACAGCTCTCAGGCTTGGGTCATAATTTTCAGCACAGACGTGAATTATCTCAGGGAAGATGATTATAGAAGGCAAGAAATAGATGGGCAAGTTTGACTCCCAAATGCCATACATGTCACTATTGTTTAAATAACTATTTCTCAGTTGGCAGAAGGTCTGCAAGTGGTTTCTGTCTCCCACCAAATCCTGAATTAGATAATCCCTGTCAGCTAAAGGCAGCTTTTCAATCTCTTTGTTAGGTGCATTGATAGGGGCCACATTTAAAGCTGCTGGAGCGTCCATATGGAAATATTTTCTGTGCTAATACTTGAAACCAAGATTTAGTACCACTATTGCAAACTGCAAACTGAATTTGTATCTAGTAGTGGCTTTTCCTATTTGTAAAGTGTGTCAAAGGAGAAATCACAGAGTTTCAACAGACTTTATCTTGGTTGACAAACTTGTGGGGCAACTGCAGGGCAAATAGAAATGTCTTTGAGTTGAGTAGGTGGACTTTTGCAAAGAGAAATCTGGTGAGAGTGGTTGGTGAACAACTGTGTGAACCTCTGTCGGCAGCACGGCCTCTTAAAACCAAGTTTTCAAGTAAATTTTGCAGACAGACGCGGGTTTACTGAGCTTTGTGGGAAGAGGAGGCTAACCAGAGCATTTAGACAACACTTAGGTGTATAATTGGCTCAGTTTGGGAGCTTGCAGAATTTTATGCAGGTAAAAATGGACAAAATGGTTAAAACAGGGGTGAAAAAGGTTGACTGTGGGCAAATACCTGGTTTTCACGGCGCCGAGGGTGTTGAGCTGGTACAATGGCGAGCAATTGAGTCGAATTTACAGACGGCAGCAGCTTGGACGGCTAAATTCCAGGTTGGACAGCAAATTGACGTAAATGGCATGCACAGCGCTCCTAAAATAACCTATGAAAATGACATAAAACAGTCTCTTTGCGTTGTTTTATGCAAATTTGTGACTTTTTGGTGCTTTTTAGCGATGACATTAGCATGACGTCATTGGCAGGTCCCGGGTACGGCAGGATGACGTGGGTGGTGAGGTTGCACAGGACACGGCAGCTGGGCGTAGACGCGGGCGGTGACGTCATAGATGATGTGGTGTTGACGTCAAGGGGGGGAGGGGGGTATCCAGTTTTCCCCGCACCACCTTTCAGCATAAGTGGTATCCGAGGAGGGGCCTCCGAACACACCGGGAAGGCGACGTATGGCGGGGGTACGGCGGTGAAACCGCCAATCCCCCGGACGCTAAACATCTGCCGGGTTGCATGTGAGAATGACCGCGCACCCTTGGATCCAGAGGGATGACCATCAAGCGGCTGGTGGGGGATACGTGGCGGCGGAAGGTTAGGCATAGGAGCCGCCAGATATATAATAAAAATAAAAAATAAAAATACAAGCGGGGGTGGGTTTAAACTTTGGTTTAGCGAGGGTTTTTTTGTGAAAAAGTCCGCTTTATGTTTAATTCAACATATAAACAAACATTTAAACATTAACACAGGGGGAAGATAATAAAGTTTGTGAGCGGATGGGCACTATGGTTATGAACTTTACCCAAGGGTTTAATCAAATTCCATAGTTTTTAGGGCAGAGGAGGGTTAATATTAGTCCCAGATGGACTAAATATTTCCCAAGACTGACTTATATAGCTATATTGCTATGGGGTGGGGTATTAAATAGATTTTTGGGATTTTTATATAGTTTTTTATAGACCTAGGGAAGGGAAGCAATGTTAAGGAGCTAAATAATAAAATTAGCTATTAATATGACTTTGTGAGGTGAAAATGCAGGGGAAAATGCTAAGCTTATGAAATGAAACTTAGACACAGAAGAGGAATGGAATTCAGAATGATGATTTTTACACAAGAAATTTGTCTTCTTTTCCTTTAGTCAACTGAGAGTTTGACTTGGGACTGGTACTAGAATGAAATGCAACAAGACTATTGGGTAGATCCCAAGGTCTTTGGGGAGTATTAGTAAATGATCTTTAGGGGAAAAGGGAAATTAGTGATGCTTCCATTGTTATGTCATCAAACCTTTGCCATGGTGCCAATACCCTGAATGAGATGAGTTCTTCTTGATAAGCCAAATGGTAATAGCATTTTTATTTCTGCAACCTCTCACTACCTACCCAGCTTAATAATTATAACATTTTTTCTTCACTTGAATTGGGTGCACTTGAATTAGCAAACCCTAATTTTCATCTTTTTCTTTTGACTGCCCTCCTAGCTAAATCTACCCTTATCTCTTCCAAGGACACAGATTAAGCAGTTGGGCTCCTTCATTTCTCTACCTAGCTAGTCATCTGCCAAGCTTGAGCTATTTGGACAGGAATCATTCTCTATTCTGCAACAAACAATTTAACCATGGCATGGTCTATATTGAACTGTTGGGCCATCCATTAAGTATGATTAGCAGCAGTATTTGCACATTGTGATGCTGCCAATAAGATAGTAGTGGCATTTTGACTGGCCACTTTCCTGGTCTTTGATTTGGGGTTCATTTTCACTGTTCTTTCTGAACAATTGATTTTCTTGCCTTTTGATTATTCTTTTAAGGCATACCCTCTTTTCATCTTTTAATTTTCCTAGTCTGTATATAAAATATGGAACCTTTACAACATGCAATGATGAACATATTTAGCCCTTCCACTGTCAATCATGAAAAATGAAACCTATTGGTATAGGAACCTAACACCTCTAATTCTTATTTCCAACTCCAGAAGTCTGACAGAGATTTGATTCTTCAAGAAAGAGTTGTGCCAAATCTCCCACAATGACCTTATTATGGACTAGTTCAATATAGCAAAGTTGTATAGGATTCAACGTGTCACTATTACAACCTTTGACATTGAAATTGATACAAGAGAAAACAAAGTCTATGCACTTTCATCTATTTTTAAAGAATTCAAATAATGCCTGAAATGAAAGTTATGACAATTTTCCCTAGGTCACCTATTTGAGACAGAATTCTGGGTGCCTGCAAAAATCCTAACTCCTGTGGATCATATCTCAAACAATATAGTGGGCCAAGATATGAATTTTCTACGCACATTTCACCATAATTTCGGCTCCATGTGGTCAAAATTTAAGCTACGGAAGCCTCGTAGAAAAAAATTATAGCGAAAATTCCAAGATGACCTGTTTGAAGAAGTGAAACCCTAGAAAACACTTTGATACCAAATGTTATGAAACCAGCTCACAAAAAGATAGATAAACGAATTAAAAATTATCCTCTTCGAGGGGGAAACTTCCTTTAAATTATATCAATGAACAACTATTGGATGATACAAATGACAACACCTCTTTTGTAGTTATAGGAGTCTAAGGGGTCACAATATAATCAGAGCTTAGATAATAACAATAATGTAAGGGAACAACAATAACAATAGCTAGATTCTATGGGGCACAACAATAACAATATGGGGGCTACATGGGCTCAAAAATAACCATAGGGAGTATACACTAGTATTATAGGGACCTAACATAATGCTTGCAACCACACTTTCCAAGAAAGATGATTGATGAATATGCAAAGGAAACTTTTTATATAAATAAAACATGCAGGAAAGGTAATACTACTAACCTAAGTACATAAAAGAAAGATGCATAGTAAAATGTACAAATGAGAGAGAGACTAGAGCCTTTGGTTTGGGCCCTAACCCAATGGGAATCATCCCTCTAAAACAAATTCATATTTGAGATAATTGTTGAGATTGCAACAAGATGATGGAGCTTAGTGAAAAGAGTCGCCTTCACTAAGTGGGCCCGCAGGCTATTTTTGGCCCAAGTCTATTTTTAGACTATGTCTATTTTTAGACATATGGATCATGTCTATGGATTGCAGGTTGTTGTTTATGGATGATTGATCAAGTTGGAAAAATAGATGGACTTCTATTTTTAGACCACAGCGGAGTGACACCACAGCGGAGTGACTGCTCAGTCTAAATATAGAACAGTCAAATATTATTAGCTCATAATAATATTTAGACTATAAACTTTGTCTTATTCTCTTGGAGCACTTCAGGATGAGCTACGGATGTGGTACATGCAGATCCCAGAAGGAAATACGTGGTTACCTATGGGATGACTAATATTTGCATGCAGGACTTCAGTTAGAACTCAAGTGAGTTGAGTTTAGTGGACTGGAGGTGCAGTTGATGGAGTTGTGTTCAGTTTAGCTTTGTTAAACTGGTTGTATTTAGTCTAACTGGAAAATAGACTAGAGATGAGTTGGGTGAATTAGTTATTAATTAATTCACAAGTTATTAACTCATAATACAACTAATGAATACATCAGTTAACTCAGTTGCATGTCAGTGCATGTTCAGTTCAGCAGGGACAGGTGTTAGAGAATCAGATTGTTGTTAGTTGTGACTATAGTGTGCATCAGATCTTGCACAATCAAGGGATTGAGTATGCCAATGAGTTTGCCCACATTGTAGCTTGCCCACATTGTAGCTTGTGCTCACGTGATTTTTCCAAGTAAATACGTGGTTGCCTTGGAATTATCATCAGTTCTTGAGCAGGATTGAGCAGAGGAGGCAGGCAAGCAACGAAGGAGATTTGAGCCAGTGATTGATTCAGATCTGAGCTGTATTGTGTGTAACAGAGGTGGAGATACTTGTGAGAAGTATTATGCTGTGTAATGTTACATGACTCAATCATTAATATACAGATAGTTGGGGTTTTTAGCGAGATGCTTTCCCCGGGATACATACTGTGTTAATGTGTGAATGCTCTTGATGTTTTATTGTTATTGATGCTGCTATATTGATGATCAACGTAGAGGAGCTTATGTATTGTGTATGTTTTCCGCAATAGTACATGATCAGGATAATCTCCATTGAATATGTGTTAAATTATTCAAAAATTTCTACATGGTATCAGAGCTGTTGATCATCAGATCTACTATTCAGGAAGTGTTTACATTCTATTTCTCTAGGCAGAGCCTGTAATCGGGCCAGGTAGCCTCTGGATTCATCCTTCCTTTGGAAGGTGAAAAATCCGGTAAAAGCCCATACATTCAATCTTTGTACGAGAAATATTGTGTTCTCACGAATCTTAGATCCGAGGTGGTTGAGTTGGTTGCTTGTGGAATTCGAATTTGCGGCAGTGTTTTCTTGGTGACAACGCAGCAATGTCTTTCAACGGATTGCGATTGGAGTATGCTCTTGAGGGCAGCTCAAACTATATTGCATGGAAGGACAGGATGGAGACAGTATTGGATGATAACGGGCTGAAGGAGTTCATAGATACAGATATCCCAAAGCCTACTGATGCTACTCAAGCTGATGCTTGGCAAAAGAAGATCGCAAAATGTCGAAGGGTTCTGTTGGAGGGCGTGAAGGATCACATTGTGTCCAACCTCCATGGAAAGGCTACTCCATATTTGATGTGGAAATCATTAACAGAATTATTCCAAAGCAAGAGCGATCAAAGGAAGCTGGCGCTCAAAGATAAACTCAGAAATATCAAATGCAAGAAGGGTGACAGTATTCCCAAGTATCTCACGAAGTTCACTTAGTGTCGAGATGAACTGGGACGTGTGGGGGTTACTGTCGATGATGAGGACTTGATGAGCTTGGCTCTTCTTGGTCTTCCAAAGAGTTGGAATTCCTATCAGGACTCTGTCAATGGTCGGGAGAAGTTGCCAGGATGGGAAAGACTATGGTCAGATCTTGTGCAGGAAGAGATCAGGCGGAGTACCAGGGACAGATCTTCATCAAAGGGAGCTGATGAAGAGAATTGTGCTTTGGATGCCAAAGCAAAGAAAGGGAAGAGCAAGAAAGCTTCTCAGTCTGGTGCGAAAGGCGAGAAGCAGGATATGTCCAAGGTGAAGTGTTTCACTGTCACCAGCACGGACACTATGCCACAAATTGTCCGCAGAAGAAGAAGAACAAGCAAGCTGTTGGATCTGCAGGGGGAGAGGCCTTAGCTTCTCAGTTTGAGCTTGATTTTTCATTGATCGCATGCTTAGTTTCAAGTGTGATGGGATCAGTGTGGTTCTTGGACAGTGGTGCGTCCTTTCACATGACGGGAGATAGAGATTTGTTCTCTGATCTGAAGGACAAAGTTCTTGGAGTGCACATCGAGATGGGCGATGATGGTAGATACAGTGCGACCGGTATCGGTACCATTTCCTTTGAGAGGGAGTCTGGTAAACCCTTTGTATTGAAAGAAGTCATGCATGTTCCAGGATTGAAGAAGAATCTCATCTCAGTGGCGATGTTAGAAGACAAGGGGTATGATGTTGTTTTCAGCGATGGAAAGGCCTTCCTGCTCAGCAAGACAACTGGTAAGACCCAGAAGATAGGGGTTCGAGTGAGGAACCTTTATCAGTTGCATGTAGATGGATGCGCAGCTATGGCAGGCATGGCAGAAGGATTGGTGAGCCGGGATAATGGCGAGTTGTGGCACAGGAGATTGGGTCACCTTCACCATGGAGCCTTGAAGATACTGCAGCAGATCACTACAGGGCTTCCTAAAGGCACACTTGCGCAGTCAGATCAGTGCAGGGGGTGTACTTTGGGGAAGTTTGTGAAAGCCACCTTTCACGAGAAGGATAGTCGCGCCACGACGATCCTTGAGACAATTCACAC
>APFE030273757.1:0-17238 GCA_000404065.3 Pinus taeda | reverse complement strand
ATTTGGTAAACATCATGGGAATAGGAGATAAAGTGGTAATCCCTCTGAAAATAAAATATCCAAACGTCAAGGAATACACTTTAGATGCACAAATTGATTCTGGAGCAATGTGCAGTTGCTGCAAATTTGGTGCAATTCCTTCCTACTATTGGCAGCCTACCAAAGTCTTCAGAGCTGTAAATAAAGAATTGATGCAGATTAACTATATATCTCCTGATTTTCCAGTCTATTTGAATCATGTACAGACTTATGTTACATTGTACAGTTTTGATACAGGATCAGATATCTTGTTAGGGCAAGATTTTTTGAAAAGATTCCTCCGAGTTACCTTTGGAAAAGATTATGTTACATTCACCACTAATGAGGGACCAGTTATAATTCCTGCAAAGAATGAATACCAGCGGAAGGTCAATCCTAGCGAAGAAGATAATTTGCAGGACACTATGCAGAACCTTACAAAGATTCAAAAAATTGTCAAACATGCAGAAATACACGGACAGAATACATTACATGAAATCTCGGATAAGCTACACCAAGATTGCACAGCAAGCAGGCCAGATGCTTTCTGGACTAGGGAAAAATATTTTGTAGCATTACCTTACAAAGAGGGGTATGTTCCTAAAGCACAGAAAGCAAGTGCTAATCATATGTCACCCACTGAACAAGACTTGTGCAAACAAGAAATTCATCAACTTACAACAAAATCTGATTGAACCTTCCAAAAGTCCATGGGCCTGCCCAGCCTTCTATGTCAACAAACACAGTGAGAAAAAACGTGGCAAGAAGAGGTTGGTAATTAATTACAAAATATTGAATGAGGCTCTCATGCCTATGAGGTATCCTCTTCCCAAAAAAGAATTGTTGCTTGCTAAAATAGCTAATGCCAATGTTTTCAGCAAATTTGATCTCAAAAGTGGTTTTTGGCAAATTGGCATTCTTCCAGAAGACAGGTATAAAACGGCCTTTACAGTTCCTCATGGCCAATATCAATGGACAGTCATGCCATTTGGATTAAAAAATGCTCCATCTGAATTTCAAAAAAGGATGGAAGATATTTTTGGAGGCGTAGAATATGTAATTGTATATATTGATGATTTGCCTGTGTTTAGCAAGGATGTAAATACTCATAAGAGGCATTTAGAAAATTTTTATGAAATGGTATACAAGCATGGTTTAGTTCTATCTGACTCAGAAGAGAAATTTCAGGTTGGGAAAGTCAGAATAGACTACTTAGGATTGCATATAGAACAGGGTAATATCGAGCTCCAGCCTCATGTCCTTCTCCATCTTTTAAAGTTCCCTGATATTCTCCTTGATAAAAAAGTGCTTCAAAGATTTTTAGGTTGCTTAAATTACATCCGACAGTTCTACGAAAAGCAATCTGAAGACACTAATATTTTGGAGAAAAGGCTGAGGAAAGAAAAAATTGGATGGTCCAATGAAATGACAACAGCAGCAAGAAACATAAAGAGCAAGATTAGAGAACTTCCTAAACTGAGATTGCATGTTACTAATCTTCCATTCATTCTTGAAACAGATGCATCTCATCATACATGGGCTGCAGCATTGTTACAAAAACATGGAAAGAAAGAACTTGTATGTGCATATGCCTCTGGTAGTTTTGATATCACAGAGGTCAAGTATCCATCCTCCCATAAAGAAATACTTGCTGTCAAAAGAGGAATCCAAAGGTTCACATTGTTCTTGAAGAGTGTCAGGTTTTTAGTTAGAACTCATCTGAAGCACATGAAAAGCATTTTGGCCAACAAAAAATTGTTAGAACAAGGAAATATCAGAATTCTAAGATGGGCTATGTGGATAGAAGGATTTGATTTTGACATTGTTAACCGTGACCAAAAAAAAAAAAATTATGATTATCAAATCCAAAAAGAACACATACGCTAATTTTATGTATGACAATAGTAACTTGGAGGAAGTGTCTTCGTACAAGTACCTAGGAATTGATATTCATCACAAGCTCAACTCGATTTATAACATTGAGAAAAAAATTAATGGGGGATGGAAAGCTTATTTTGGTTTTGAAAATAACTTTAAAATGACAAACCTCGTAATGTGGGATAGAAATAAATTCCTCTTTGAAACTCCGGTTATCTTATATGGATGTGAGGTTTTGGGTTGTAGCATCTCTAGAGAATCCTCGAGAAAGACTCAGCAAATCGATAAGCGTTTTATAACGTATAACCTCAAAATTAAAAGCAACAAACCCTATCCTATTCTCCTTATACAAGTGGATTTTTCCCCTATCTAGAGACTAGCTATGACTAGGCTTCTGTTGTACAAGCACAAACTCAATAACATAAGAGACCATAGACTTCCTAAGCTAGGTTCAAATTCCACCCAAAACCACCTAAGGATCAAAGGAAATTGGTATAAAGACACAAGGGCGTGGCTAAACCATTGTGTGATCGACGAGAATGTTGCATTGCAAAACATTAATAACATTAAAAATATTGTTACTTCTAGGTTCAAAGAAAAAATGTGTTTGAGAATGATTTAGCAACTAAATGAAAATTAAGATATTATGAGGTCATCAACCCCACCCTAGAAGCTCAAAAGTATCTAGCTCAAATAAAAAAATTAATATAGCCAAGATTAGAACTCCAGAGTGACGGTCCTTGGGCAATTCCTAAAACACCATGGATGGAAATGTTCCACCATGTGTGTGAGAATACTCACATTGAGGATGAAAATCACTTCCTCTTAGAGTGTCCAGTTTACAACCACATTAGATCTCAGTTTCAAAATCTTTGTTGCAATACTCACCTTCCTAGCCTTTTAGGATGTCAAAAGGCTTCTTTCCAAGCTTGTTGAGCTTAAGAATAAATTATTAAATCAAACTAAATAATTCGTTTATGGAAGTTAACCATGATCATGAATATTTTAAAATACACAAAGCCTATATACTCTATTCAAATTAATTCAAAATACATATAATATAGCATACAAAAATCACATTACAATAAGTTAAAAATTTAAACATTTTCTTTTATAAACAAATATATTTTAATATACAATATAAAATCATAATATCATACAAATACAATACAATTTTTTTAAATGTTCATCAAATTTCCAAGTACTTACATTATTTTAAATTATTGTAAACCAAAGTGCTAATTTATTATATCTCAACTTTTTCTTTGCACGTCACTCCCCCAAAACATCAAATTTCAATATATTTAATTTATTTTAAAATACCCAAATTTTAAAATGAACTTTTTCTTTGGAGGTCACTCCCCCAAAACATCAAATTTCAATGTATTTAATTTATTTTAAAGTACCCAAATTTTAAATTGAAATTAATTCAAAATACATATAAGATGTCATACAAAAATTGGAGAGAATTAATTAAAAATTTAAACATTTCAAGAAAAAATCAGGCATCTTTTTTTATTATAAAACACAATAAACATTTTTTTAAATGTTGTCTCTAAAATATCAAATTTACAATACACATTTTTTAAATGTTGTCTCTAAAATATCAAATTTCCAAGTACTTGCATTATTTTAAATTATTGTAAAACAAAAAATGGTAATTTATATATGAATTACCTGATTTAAAATTATAGAATTAAATGTAGTACAATCAAGAGCAACATTTTATTTATGTTTTACAACTCATTGCCCCAAAACATCAAATCTCAATGTATTTAAAATAATCTTAAAATTAATTCAAAAGACATATAATATCCCATACACAAAAAACAACACAATTAATTAAAAATTTAAGCATTTCAAAAAACAATGACATTTTTTTTATAAACAAATATAGTTTAATATACAATATAAAATTATAATACCATCCAAACAAAAATACACATTTTCTTATTAAATGTCCATATGAGTACTTCATTATGTTAAACCATTGCAAAACACACAATCTTAAGTTATTATATCTAAACATTTCATGAAAAATACTAGGGAAAGGACAGGTGGATATGTAATTTAAAACCATAAAATTAAATTTTTAACGAATCACTTCCCCAAACATCAAATTTCAATGTATTTTAATTATTTTAAAATACACAAATTTCACACATGTATTCAAATTAATTCAAAATATATATAACATACCATACAAAAATCACAGCATAATTAATTCAAAATTTAAATATTTGAAGAAAAAATAACACAATTTTTTTATAAACAAATATAGTTTAATATACAATATAAAATTATAGTATCATACAAACATAATACACACTTTTTTTTTAAATGTCCAACTCTCTCAACCATCAAATTTCCAAGTAGGGGCCTCCCCATAAACTATTGTAAAACACACAGTGTTGATTTATTATATCTAAAAATCTCATGAAAAATCTAAACAATTCAAAAAATATATCAGTAGATGCCATACAATCAAATACAATTTTTTTTTTACAAATCACTCTCCAAACCCTCAAATTTAAATGTATTTAAATCATTTTAAAATACCCTTAAACTATTGTAAAACATACAATGTTGATTTATTATATCTAAAAATCTCATGAAAAATCTAAACAATTGAAAAAATATAGAAGTAGATGCCATACAATCAAATACATTTTTTTTTAACAAACCACTCCCTCAACCCTCAAATTTCAATGTATTTAAATCATTTTAAAATACAAAAAGCTTTACACACTTATTCAAATTAATTCAAAACACACATAATATCCCATACAAAAATCACAACAATTAATTAAAAATTTGAACATTCCAACAAAAAAATCACACATTTTTTTTTTTTTTATAAACAAACATAGTTTTAATATACAATATAAAATTAAAACACCATACAAACAAAATACACAGTTTTTTTAAATGGTCACGTCTCTAAAACATCAAATTTCCAAAAACTTACATTATTTTAATTTGTTGTAGAAACAGGGCCATAACCAAATACAGACAACATAACATTTAGTTACAACATTGATATGGTACAGCATAGGACACTAAATGTAACAAAACATGTAAATTTAAAATTTTGTTTTATTTAAATTTTAGGATTTGAAATTACATCTTTTTTTTAGTTTGTTAACAGTATTTAATTTTTAAGAGTTTCTTAAGTTTAAATGCTATTGATCTATATAAATATGTGTCTACAAACATCAAATTTTAAAATGTGAAACTGAAAATTAAATAAGAAACAAAGCCCCAAAACTTTAAAGAAATTATAAAAATGTAAAAAGTGTTTGTATAAATGTTCAATTTTGAAAATTTATTATTATTAACTATATGGAATTTCAATGTGAAGTTGTAGATACTAGTCCAAAAAAAAAAACAAAAAATTAATTAATTGTAAATTCCATTTTCCCATTGTCATTAACATATGTGCCAACTTGGAATTTTATGATATGAAATATAACATACAATATTAAGTTTTAAAATGAAAGAGTGGATTTTAAAATGCAAGCTCTCAAATCAATTTAAAATACATATATAGATTAGTTTAATTAAAACATGAAAATTTGAAATTTACATATTTCATTGAAAACCCAAAAATTTATAAAATAAAATTTCCAAATACAAATAAATTAGAAATTCAAGATTAAACACAAAAAATGCATTAAAGGAAAAAAAACAATCATGATAATTAGAAATAACCAACCACAATTAGCAAGACCAAAAAAATAGAAATTAAAAATCATCCCATATCAAAAACTTCAAACTCTTCATAAGTTATACTTCAATTTACAATTTATATGCTTGGAATCATACAATGCAATATGGATGTAAAATTATTATGAAATATAGATTTTCCATCTAAACTCATCATTATAATATAAATTTGAAAACAGTATAATCCTTATATTTGAAATTTCATACAAAAATAGCTGCTTTTGGAAAAAAATTATAGTTAACATACAATTAATGAAACACAATTTTCTTGTTGGCGTGTAGAACATCGAAAATATATATAATTAGTTTACAAATATCACATGAATTGCAATCCAAAGTATGTGTTTATCAAAAATCATTTTGAATAGTTAAATCAACTTAAATAGAGTGTTATGTGTATCACATTATTCACAATAAACACACAACAACAACATAACATTTTGGGTTGAGATATAAACTGATACAACACAAACACTACAACACATCAAAACATACATTAAATAGATTTAAGCTTATGTTTATCATAAATGTAATTTTATGAATGTCATTGGAGCATGTAAATGTGTGTATAAGCATCAAATTTTGAAATAGTGGAATTGAAAATGAAATAGAGTACAAGTGTCCAAGTCATCAAACATTGAAAATTTTAGAAGTGATTTTCATATATGTAGATTAAAAATGCGATTGTAGATTTATCAAACATGGGAATTTTTAATTGTAGTGTGCTAAGATTTAAATTTTGATATGAGAAATTTAAAATAAAGAGAAGCTCTACACATGCAATTTTTAAAATGCAAAAATTAAATTTTGAAATGTGAGGTTGAAATTTAAATATATAGAACATTTTTACATAAACAGTGCAGTAAAAATTTTAAGGAAATATTTTGTTAACAATTTTATTATAAAATTATCATGGAAAAAAAACACTTCATTCAATTTTATTATTATTATTATTAATCTTTAAGTTCAGAATAAATAATTTTAAAATTTGTTATTATTAATCTTTCAAGTTGAAAATAAATAATTCCAGAAATTGTTATTATAAAACCATTGCATAAATAAATTTAAAATTAGAATAATAATAACTAAAGCCATAGAAAAATAATAAAAAATTGTAAAACTGAAGCACAAAGCTTTAGAAACACAAATAAAAACAGACACTCCTCCATGACAGCTTTGGCCATGGCTATCCATGGAGGTTACTAGAAGGGGCAAGCCCCTCTCAAAAAGAAAATGCTTTATTATTAGCTATTTACATCAACAATAATATAATCGTGTTAACAAATTACACATCATCTACTTGCTACTCCTATATGACTTGGACCTTCCATCAACCTCCTCTGTGGGTGTGCCTTGTCTTGCACAATATCTTACTCTTGTAAAGAACATTTTCCATATATCTGTTACATATCACAAAAGAATTAAATATTTAATAGCATAAAAAAACAATTACTTAAACATTCTTTCAAATCTAACTGTTATGCTATTCATCTATATCAGTAATTAAACTACATTCTTGTGCACAGCTTCCTTATTACCTTCCAACTCCCCAAAAAGATGTTACTCTTTTGTTAAACCATATTCCATGTCTGCTCTCCACCTCAGTCCACCTGTTTCATATCATAAGTACAATAAATACAAAGTACAATTAATTCAATATTCTTTCAAATCCAATTCAAAATAGATAAATGTGATACACAATAGAAATCTGCCATTTACAAATTTCCCTAAACATTTCACATGAAATCAAAAACAATAAACTGTAATATATATATAGGTATACATGAGATTATCCACAGCAGTAAAATAAAAATAAAAGAAAAAGAAAGCTAATTGAAAGTCTTAAACAACTAAATATCATCTCTTTTCTCACACCATATCAACAACCTAAGGCAAGCCCCCTAATAATAATAGGGGGCCTCTTTTCTAGCAGGTATGTACACCTCATTCTTCAAAGAAGTAGCAACACAGCTAAAATATTTGTTGGCATATGTTTTGCAATTGACATGTGCTCTATTCTATATCCAAAGATTTTTGATCTGGTGCCTGTCAGAGAAGAATGTTGTTATGATTTCAATTAAAACAATATTGTTATGATTTTAATTTAATTGGGTTGACATGGACATCCTTAGATGTCACCGTCATTTCAATTCTATTAGTTGGCCTGTAATCTCTCAAGCGGATATGGAAGCTTGAAATAGAAGACACATTTATAGGGGTTATCCCAACAAAAACCTTGATAAATAAAAGACACACTTATATGGGCGACCGCCACAAAAATGTTGATAATAGACTGATCAACTGAGAATAAAGAACAAGAAACCGGAGTTCACTGCCATTTCAATTCTATTGGTTGGGCTGTAATCTCTCAAGCTGATATAGAAGCTTGAAATAGAAGACACATTTATATGGGCTATCCCCACAAAAACCTTCATTAATAGAAGACACTACAACCACAAAAATGCTGGTAGTAGACTGATCAACTGAGAATAAAGAATAAGAAACCTGAGCGACCACATTTCTAAGGGATTGATTCCAAGGGAGAATAAACCTTCATTAATAGAAGACACTACAACCACAAAAATGCTGGTAGTAGACTGATCAACTGAGAATAAAGAATAAGAAACCTGAGCGACCACATTTCTAAGGGATTGATTCCAAGGGAGAATAAAGAATGAGAAAACCGCCTGACACCATTTCTATAGGATTGATTTCAGACCAGGAGGCAGTAATTTGCTTCAATGTTGACAAAATAAAGGTGCCTATCCTAAACTACTCATTATCACAAACCACAAGGCCAAAGCAAGGGCGTTATACCTCTCGCAAAACAGTGAGCAGCACTGGGCAGAGGGATGAACAAAGCAAAAACCGGAACAGGGCCGGAGTTCAACACTAAGATGCCATGCCAAATTAGGCGGATACCCTCTAACATTTACCACCCACCTCACCTGCAATTCTTTTTAGGGCCCCGTCAGGAATGAGTCCTGAAAACTGTAGCCGTGACCAGGTAAGTCTAATTAGGCATATAATAAATATCAAACCAATGACCCTTATTGCCAGAAGCTATTATAACAAAACTGACTGGTTAGCAGACGCATTCCCTACCCTAGGCGTCTATACCTCCCTACATGTGCTGGGCGCATTGCCTTGGAGTAAGCACGAGCGCTGACCCTCACGCAAGCATTTGTTTACACAGCTATGCCAACTGGGGTTGTGTGAACATATCTTTGAACAGTGTGGGAGAACCAATGAATCCGGATAAACCCCAAATCTTTTAGATTTAAATTTTATCGGGTTTCTCTCTGAGCTAAAACAAAACAACTAATACTCAAAAATATAACTCTGCTTTGTTAGAAACTAACATTATAAAAGAAAATAAGCCTGAACTATCCAAGAACATTGAATGAAAAGAAGCTTTGAAGATTATCTCCGGCTCTCAGTCTCAGAAATCCAAAGCATCACAGTCTTAGAAATCCAAAGCAGCAAAGATCATGAATTCTTTAAATGGGATCTATCTTTACAAGGGAAAACTATAATATATTTAAACCCTAAATTGTTAATTAGAAAAGCCATAATCTAGATTCTCATCTGCAACAGAAAAAACTCATAGTATGCATTTTACAATTATCCATTGAATTAGTGATTCTGCCTCTGTACTCCAAACACAAAGACATGACCAAGTGTATTGTGAAAACAAATGTGCATAATATAATGTTCCAAGCGCACAAGCGCACAGACAATTAATTAATTCAGACTGTCCAATGCAAAACCATCCTAAAATACAAATAAAAAATAAAATGGTGCATACCTTGCCACAGTAGGATCCGAGGTTCTCTTCTCTTCTCTTTAGCAGCATCCTCCGTGCCAACCCCTACCAACTAGATCCAACCTCCCCTCCGTCCTAAACTAAACCAACTAGAGCCAATCCTCTGTCCCTCTCCACCCACACTGAAAAAAAGAAAACGAGAACCAAGCCAAAACAAAACTCACTCTGGAAAAAAAGAAAACCAGAACCAAGCCCAAAAAAAATTCAAAAATAAAAAGAAAAAACCAAAAACCCAGAAAAAAAAAACACACGCAGAAACAATTATCAAAAACAAATATCCAATTAATCATGGCCATGCTCGAAAACAACAGCCAAAAAACGCAGAAAACAGGTGAAAACATCTCACAAATTATGCTCTGATTTCTTCTGCCACCCTAAAAAGCCCAGCCATGTCCCATCTTCTGCTCGACGAACTCACAAGTTATATACCAAATAGTGTTATGTGTCGGCAGATTGTGAACATCCCAGATGGAACAGTACCAAACCTAAAGGCATAACCAGGGAAGCCAAAGGTACACCCACTCTCAAATGCGTCTCTCCTCTCAAATCCCGCTTTCCTCTATGCATTTATTTCCTTATGCATTTCCTGTCATAAGTACAGGATACCCAGCCTCCCTCGCTTCACCTGTACAACCTCCCAAATGCCGCCGGCTTATACTAATTATGTCGATATCTCATGGGATGGGATGGGATATTTATTTTCATATGGTTAAAGATTTTGGAATTCTACACCCTCGCACCAGGTGAGGCGGTTCATGAAATTTGAAATGTGTCCATTGAGGCTGAAATCGAAATTCACCAACATCTCCCCGGCCACACCTCTTATATATATACATATATATATTAATTAATTAATTAATTTTATCACATTGTTGGACATTAATGTTCTAATTTCTTCTTTGATTATTATTATTGGTTGATGAATATCATAAAGTCAAAACCTGTTGGTTTATTTATTTTTAAGGATATTAACAAGTTAAAAAATATAATGCTCTATACAAAATGGTTGGTTAAATAGAATAGTTTAATATTATATTGGTGCACTTTATGGTTTTCTAGAGACTCCACTGTACTAGGAATATTTGTTTGCACATCAATTTTATTTCCCACCATTCAACTCCAACTAGTCAATATGTTTATTTTACAAATGCCAAAAAAGATTACCAGCAAACTAACTTGTTCTCTATGGATATCACTGAAATGCAGTTGATCCAATAATTTAACCATGTTTTAAGAGGCACCTTTCTTACATAACCTTGTTGCTTTCCTCTCTTCCTTTCATCACCTTATCTTTGAAGACACACCTCATTTATCAAACGTGCAAATGCAATAGCACATATAGCCATCTCCCTGCATTTACAACATCTAGATTATTTTTGTACAAACATAGAAGACCTACAACTCTTTCTAGCTATAAATGCCTTTCCTTTCCTTCCAATCATCCACCAATCCCACTACAATACTATTCCTCTTACTTCTTCCATATTCCACATACTTTTCCATAGAAAGAAGTATAGCATGGTGGCCTCCACCCCATGGTATTCCATAATCACATAGGCATATAGGCATGATCCAATTTGGAATTAATCCACTTGTTAGACCTCGATTAAACACCTCTTGCTTAACTTGTGTTTTGGATACTAGACTGAATGATTTTAATGATGCCTTGCTGGGAGGATTCGAGAGTCCTCTCAATAATGGTCCCGTTTGGTCTTCTGTAATCCCCACATATCAGGTTTCGTTAAGTAATCCATATATAAATGAGTTTCTAAATGCCTATATCAAGTTCAATGGTTTCAATGTTTCCCCACATACTTTAATTGCTCAGCTCCATTCTTCTATCTGTCTTAGATTTGTTTCAAGCACAATGCCACCCCTCAATCCTAAACTGTGCTCAAGAGCTCTGAAAGAAGGAGTAATAGTTGGTCCCGGTAATAGTGCCCCCTTGCAAATAGGATTTTCATAATGCACTTTGCCAGAAGAATGGAATAGCACTTATGTTCCATTATCTCAAAGATATCCTCAACTGCAAACGTCAAGAGAGCCAAGGCAATTGTCTGTTGTCAAGCACTCTGATGGTTCTTCTGGTCTCAGGTTCACAAGTCCTCGTCTAGTCAGATCCATGACCATTCTGGATAGGTCCCCATTTTTAGAAAGCCGAGAGAGTACAAAAGCAGTAATACCTCCACCAATTATACGTTCTCCTGCTCCTTTACCAGCACCGTCCATATATTCTGCTCCTAAAAGAAATCAAAAGAAACCTCTTGCCCATAAATCTGATGATTGCCAATTTTGTGTATCTGGTCCATCTTCGAGTTTCCAACTTGAAGATCAGCAGGTTGAACCAATATTGCCTCATACAAAAAGCTTTAGCCTTCCGAGAGCCTCACAGGATCCAATTGCAAAGATTAACGAAAGATATCTAGAGCCTACTAACTCTAGGAAAAATTTCAAGAATGGTACTCTGAAGACAGATTTCCAATGGATACAAACGAAGAATATGTCAGATACAGAGCAGTCTGACATAGAGAATATGCACAATTATACAAACTATCAGATTGTTTGTATGCTGCAGAATATAGATGATATAGAAAAAGACGTGCTAGAGATTAAAGAACATATAAAGAAAATGCACATGGGTTATAATGAATGTTTGGGAATTCAGAATGAGCACAAACAACAATTGAATGATGTCAATTCCAACATGGGAATAATCTCCAAGTCCCTTGAACACTTGAGAGTTGCACTACCACAGCCTACTTCTCCACCTCATTATAGAGAAGTAGATCTTTCAGCTTCAAAGCTAAATTTTTCCTCTAGCACAGAGGAACCAAAAGATGGTCTTAGAAGTATTTTGTTCAAAAACATTGACAATATAGATACTGCTAAGATTGAAAAAGTAAGAACAGGAATAATGTTAGCCAGAGAGAAAACAGATCTAATGAGAAATAGGCTAACCACCTTTCCTACCATTGAAAGTTTGAAGTTACCACAGGGCTACGTCAGCCTCAAATCCTTTGTGGAAAATGGCCAACCATCTGCTCCAAAAATTTTGGCCATGTCTGGTGTTGCCTCTAATTCTGCAGATCACACCCAAGGAGAAACTGGTTCTAAAAGGGATAGAGGTGATACATTCTCATTCTCACATAAAGGAAAGAAGGGTGACTGGGATACTTTTGCACATAGCGCATCAGCTGATAGTCCTTTTTCTAGATTCAAAGATAATTTAGAAAGTGTCCCTGCCAAATTTGAAAATCCATCAGCTAAAGGATTTGGTAACACACTTTTAGTAAATATTGACTGTATGAAAGGTGAAGATGTCATAACAGTCCTGCACAATGTGCATGCTTGGGCACTACAGAGAAAAGCTGAAACTAAAGCACCATGGTCAGATATAGTTACACAAATTGTTTGGTCATTCACCGGCATTCTGAAACAATGGTGGGAAAAGTTGTCTGAAGAAGAAATGAACAATATTATTGAACATCCAACAGATCCCCCGAGAGCCATTTTTGATGCACTAAAACATGAATTCATAGGAGTTGTGCCAGAGAATTCAGCACATCATGGTCAACTCTTTTTATCGCAAAGATTGTGTAACATAGATTATTTACATGATTATTACTGTGTTATGCAAAAACTCCTTTATCAAGCAGCAGATCCTCACAATGTTGCTTATCTGAGGTATTACATAGCTTCAATGCCAGGGAAAATTCCAGATTTGATTAACCAGTATATTGAGGCCGACAAAGTACAAATTAAAAATTCTTCATTTTCTGCAGTACATCAGATGATAGTTTCAATTCTGCAAAGAGAATGTGCATCAGAAAAAGCTAAAAAGAATTTCAAAAAGCAGATGCATTTTAGTACAAAGTTGTGTAATAATTTTGCAGAAACTTATGATTTTGGATGTAGAAACAAATCTAAAAAGAAGGTGCCTAAAGTTTCATGTTCATGGAAGACATACAAGTATACTCCAAGGAAGAAATACTATCCTTTAAAATTTTCCCAAAAGAAGAGGACATTATTTAGGAAAAGAGCAAAGCCTTCTAAAAGAGTGACCTGTTTTATATGTGGAAAAGAAGGCCATTATGCAAATGCATGCAAAGACAAAAAGAATAAAAAACAGTTAAAGATTATGGACGTATTCACTTCAGTCCATAATCCAGAAGATTGGGATCTCATATCCCACTCAGATGGAGAATATTTTGAAATATCGAGTGATTCTTCTCATTCAGACGTTGAGCATTTGCCTAATATCAGCAAAATAAGGTTAGAATCTGATTCCTCTGATTCTGATGAAACTTTTATTGCTGACATTAAGATGTTTTCTTTCAATAAAACAGATAATTTGCAGAATGAGATTAATGACATAAAGGCACAGTTAGCCTAGCTTGCACCATCCCAGTTAACATCGAGGAGAAGATTGAAAGAAAAGCTGGAGAGTTTAGAAAAACAATTGCCTTCCAAAAGGGTTACTGAGGATGAGTTTTTCGAAGCAAGAGAGTTTGATTCAATGTTCAAACCATTGAGTATTACAGAAGCCTCTCAAGATACAGGTATGGATGAAATCAATACTCTCAAGAAGAAAATTAGCAGTTTGGAATCATCTATTAATTTAACAAGATCAGAAATGTTGCAATTATCAGCCAAACTCCAAAAGCTTATTTCTGAATATGATGGTGTTAATTCCAAATTGGCAAGAATTCTGCTGAAGGATATTCCGGAAGAAATGCCCATGAAATCTAAGGAAGTAGATTTGGTAAACATCATGGCAATAGGAGATAAAGTGGTAATCCCTCTGAAAATAAAATTGCCAAACGTTAAGGAATACACTTTAGATGCACAAATTGATTCTAGAGCAATGTGCAGTTGCTGCAAATTTGGTGCAATTCCTTCCTACTATTGGGAGCCTACCAAAGTCTTCAGAGCTGTAAATAAAGAATTGATGCAGATTAACTATATATCTCCTGATTTTCCAGTCTATTTGAATCATGTACAGACTTATGTTACATTGTACAGTTTTGATACAGGATCAGATATCTTGTTAGGGCAAGATTTTTTGAAAAGATTCCTCCGAGTTACCTTTGGAAAAGATTCTGTTACATTCACCACTAATGAAGGACCAGTGATAATTCCTGCAAAGAATGAATACCAGCTGAAGGTCAATCCTAGCGAAGAAGATAATTTGCAGGACACTATGCAGAACCTTACAAAGATTCAAAAAATTGTCAAACATGCAGAAATACACGGACAGAAGACATTACATGAAATCTCGGATAAGCTACACCAAGATTGCACAGCGAGCAGGCCAAATGCTTTCTGGACTAGGGAAAAATATTTTGTAGCATTACCTTACAAAGAGGGGTATGTTCCTAAAGCACAGAAAGCAAGTGCTAATCATATGTCACCCACTGAACAAGACTTGTGCAAACAAGAAATTCAACAACTGCTACAACAAAATCTGATTGAACCTTCCAAAAGTCCATGGGCCTCCCGAGCCTTCTATGTCAACAAACACAGTGAGAAAAAACGTGGCAAGAAGAGGTTGGTAATTAATTACAAAATATTGAATGAGGCTCTCATGCCTATGAGGTATCCTCTTCCCAATAAAGAATTGTTGCTTGCTAAAATAGCTAATGCCAATGTTTTCAGCAAATTTGATCTCAAAAGTGGTTTTTGGCAAATTGGCATTCTTCCAGAAGACAGGTATAAAACAGCCTTTACAGTTCCTCATGGCCAATATCAATGGACATTAATGCCATTTGGATTAAAAAATGCTCCATCTGAATTTCAAAAAAGGATGGAAGATATTTTTGGAGGGGTAGAATATGTAATTGTATATATTGATGATTTGCTTGTGTTTAGCAAGGATGTAAATACTCATAAGAGGCATTTAGAAAACTTTTATGAAATGGTATACAAGCATGGTTTAGTTCTATCTGACTCAGAAGAGAAATTTCAGGTTGGGAAAGTCAGAATAGACTACTTAGGATTGCATATAGAACAGGGTAATATCGAGCTCCAGCCTCATGTCCTTCTCCATATTTTAAAGTTCCCTGATATTCTCCTTGATAAAAAAATGATTCAAAGATTTTTAGGTTGCTTAAATTACATCCGACAGTTCTACGAAAAGCAATCTGAAGACACTAATATTTTGGAGAAAAGGCTGAGGAAAGAAAAAATTGGATGGTCCAATGAAATGACAACAGCAGTAAGAAACATAAAGAGCAAGATTAGAGAACTTCCTAAACTGAGATTGCATGTTACTAATCTTCCATTCATTCTTGAAACAGATGCATCTGATCATACATGGGCTGCAACATTGTTACAAAAACATGGAAAGAAAGAACTTGTATGTGCATATGCCTCTGGTAGTTTTGATATCACAGAGGTCAAGTATCCATCCTCCCATAAAGAAATACTTGCTGTCAAAAGAGGAATCCAAAGGTTCACATTGTTCTTGAAGAGTGTCAGGTTTTTAGTTAGAACTCATCTGAAGCACATGAAAAGCATTTTGGCTAACAAAAAATTGTTAGAACAAGGAAATACCAGAATTCTAAGATGGGCTATGTGGCTAGAAGGATTTGATTTTGACATTGTTAACCGTGACCAAAAAAAAAAAATTATGATTATCAAATCCAAAAAGAACACATACGCTAATTTTATGTATGACAATAGTAACTTGGAGGAAGTGTCTTCGTACAAGTACCTAGGAATTGATATTCATCACAAGCTCAACTAGAACTATAACATTGAGAAAAAAATTAATGGGGGATGGAAAGCTTATTTTGGTTTTGAAAATAACTTAAAAATGACAAACCTCGTAATGTGGGATAGAAATAAATTCCTCTTTGAAACTCCGGTTATCTTATATGGATGTGAGGTTTTGGGTTGTAGCATCTCTAGAGAATCCTCGAGAAAGACTCAGCGAATGGAGAAGCGTTTTATAACGTATAACCTCAAAATTAAAAACAACAAACCCTATCCTATTCTCCTTATACAAGTGGATTTTTCCCCTATCTAGAGACTAGCTATGACTAGACTTCTGTTGTACAAGCACAAACTCAATAACATAGGAGACCATAGACTTCCTAAGCTAGGTTCAAATTCCACCCAAAACCACCTAAGGATCAAAGGAAATTGGTATAAAGACACAAGGGCGTGGCTAAACCATTGTGTGATTAACGAGAATGTTGCATTGCAAAACATTAATAACATTAAAAATATTGTTACTTCTAGGTTCAAAGAAAAAATGTGTTTGAGAATGATTTGGCAACTAAATGAAAATTAAGATATTATGAGGTCATCAACCCCACCCTAGAAGCTCAAAAGTATCTAGCTCAAATAAAAAAATTAATATAGACAAGATTAGAACTCCATAGTGACGGTCCTTGGGCAATTCCTAAAACACCATGGATGGAAATGTTCCACCATGTGTGTGAGAATACTCACATTGAGGATGAAAATCACTTCCTCTTAGAGTGTCCAGTTTACAACCACATTAGATCTCACTTTCAAAATCTTTGTTGCAATACTCACCTTCCTAGCATTTTAGGATGTCAAAATCACAGTTACTTTGTGAGGCTTCTTTCCAAGCTTGTTGAGCTTAAGAATAAATTATTAAATCAAACTAAATAATTCGTTTATGGAAGTTAACCATGATCTTGAATATTTTAAAATACACAAAGCCTATATACTCTATTCAAATTAATTCAAAATACATATAATATAGCATACAAAAATCACATTACAATAAGTTAAAAATTTAAACATTTTCTTTTATAAAC
>APFE030273747.1:28791-80235 GCA_000404065.3 Pinus taeda | reverse complement strand
ATAGACAATGGTCAATTTAATGATGTATTATGTGTTCCAACCTTATCCTCCAACCTTCTATCTGTTTATCAGATAACTCATTCAGGTGAAGGTAAAATCGTTGAATTTTCACCTCACGATGTTGTAATTAAAAACCTAAAGGATCCTAGACAGATTTTAGCCACTGGCATTGCTGATGATTCCACACGGTTGTATAATTTTCACAACTTTGGGTCATCAAATCTTCCCTTAGTATTTGTTGCTCATAATGATGAAGTGAGCAAACTTTGGCATGAGCGATTTGGTCACTTAAAATATCGCTCCCTTCAGAATCTATGTAAAGAAAATATGGTGATAGGTCTTCCAATGGTATCTTGCATAGATGGTGTTTGTTTTGGATGTGTACTCGAAAAACATCATCAGGACAGTTTTGAAAAACGTGCCTCTTGGC
This sequence comes from Pinus taeda, assembly GCA_000404065.3. Taxonomy (NCBI): domain Eukaryota; kingdom Viridiplantae; phylum Streptophyta; class Pinopsida; order Pinales; family Pinaceae; genus Pinus; species Pinus taeda. The sequence continues at coordinate 79,805 of APFE030273747.1, read as the reverse complement.
ACGCCTCAGCCCCTCTACAGCTTGTGCATAGTGATTTATGTGGTCCACTTTCAATTGTTTCATTCTCTGGCTACAAGTATTTCTTAAATTTCATTGATGATTTCTCCAGACGCACTTAGGTATACTTCTTAAAACTCAAGAGTGAAGTATTTAACATCTTCTTGGCCTTTGTTGAAAAACAATCTGGACATCAAATTCTTAAGCTAAGATCAGATAATGGCGGAGAATATGTTAAAAAGGACTTCATCAACTTTTGCACTGAGCATGGAATCCAAATGCAACATACTGTTCCATATACTCCACAACAAAATGGTGTAGCTGAAAGGAAGAATCGCACCTTAAAGGAAATGGCTAATTGTATGCTTCAATCTAAAGAACTCAGTCTTAACTATTGGGCAGAAGCAATTAACTGTGAAAATTACATACTAAATCGCACTCCTACTAAAGCTTTAAAGAAATCACTCCAGAAGAAGCATGGAGCTCTATTAAACCAGATGTGAGTCACTTTCGTGTCTTTGGAAGTGAAGCATGGGCCCATATTCCAGATGAAAAGCGTAAAGCTTTAGAACCAAAGAGTGAAAAATGTATCTTTGTTGGATATTCTGAAGATGTCAAAGCATATAGACTTATTCCATTTAAGTCCAAAAATGTTTAATTAGAAGAGATATAAAGTTTGATGAAAATAAATCGGCCTACGAGCCTAGTTCGGCGCATGTGCCACCACCTCTCTCTATCTCTTCTACTTTTGAACATATTTCTTCTTCAGATGATGAAAGTGAGGATGACAATCCTCCCCCACCTTCTTAGGATCCTCCTTCAGCTCCTTCACTTCGAAAATGGGTCCAAGCTACTTGGAATGTAGCAGGTGATCTTGCCGGTGATCCTACAGATCAGCATCGTACACGTTCTCAGTTCGAAAGAGCCTCTTCTTTACTGGCTCAAGTCTCAGCAAATTATGACCCTGACACCTTTGCAGAAGCTTCAGGCCATCCACATTGGGACGCAGCTATGAATGAAGAATATCGATCATTATTAGCAAATGATACATGGGATCTTGTTCCTCTACCAAAGGGACGAAAACTTGTTAGATGCAAATGGGTTTACAGAACCAAGTATGGACCAGATGAAAAAGTTGATAAACATAAAGCTCGTCTTGTTGCTAAGGGATTTTTCACAAGTAGAAGGCATTGACTATACTAAAACCTTCTCCCCTGTTGCCAAAATGAACTCTATCCGCCTTGTTCTTTCCCTTGTTGCCTCTTTCAAATGGGAAGTCGATCAGATGGATGTTAAATCTACCTTCTTGCATGGGGACTTGCATGAAGAAATCTATATGGAACAACCTACTAGCTTTATACAAACAGACTCCAGCCTTGTATGTTGACTTAAGAAATCCCATTATGGTCTCAAGCAAGCCCCTTGGCCTTGGTATGCCAAAATGGATAGCTTTCTTTTAGAAACTGGCTTTTCTAGGTGTCATTTTGACAATATTGTCTACACCAAGAAAGTGGGCAAGTCTTTTATCATTCTTGTTCTTTATGTTGATGATCTTATCCTTACTAGTAGTGATCCCAACCTTATCAACCATGTGAAGTCCAGCCTTAAAAAGAAGTTTGAAATGGCAGACTTAGGACACTTGCATTATTTTCTTGGTCTTCAAGTCTTGCAACCCAAAGAAGGTATATCCCTTTCCTAGTCCAAGTATGCCTGTGATCTTCTACACCATTTTCAAATGGAAGAATATAAGCTAGCCCCTTCTTCCTTTCAGTATGGAGCCAAACTTTCAGACACTTGTACTTCCCCTGAAGTTGATGCTACCTTATACCATCAACTTGTAGGAAAACTTTTGTATTTGACCCATACTCGTCCTGACCTTTCCTTTGTTGTTGGCCTTATTGATCAGTTCATGCAAAACCCACATGAAAGTCATTGGAAAGTAGCTAAAAGAATACTTCATTATGTTCGAGGTACAGTTCAGTTTGGAATTCATTACAGTGCAGGAGCATCTCCTCTATTGGTTGGTTTCACTGATTCTGATTGGGCTAGTAACCCTAATGATCGAAAGTCTACTGTAGGTTAGGTGTTCACTCTTGGTTCACAACCTATTACATGGGCTTGCAAGAAACAAAGTGCCATTTCTCTTTCTTCAGCAGAAGAAAAGTATCGTGGTGTCGTAGAAGCTAGTAAGGAAGCCCTGTGGCTTCGTCAAATCCTGTTAGATTTTGGCTTTCAGCAGCAGCATCCAACTACACTTTTGTGTGATAATCAAAGTGCCATTCAACTATGCAAAGATCAAGTCCAACATCAGCACAGAAAACACATTGAACTGCATGTGCACTTCATCAAAAATCTTATTTATGACCATGTTCTTGAAGTGAAATATTGTTCAACAGATGATCAAGTTGCAAACATCTTTATAAAGGCTCTCACAGAAGCGAAGTTTACTAAACTTCGATTTATGGTTGGAGCTCAGGAATTTGTCACTAAGGGGGGATAGGCTCTAATGCCTCCTTCCTTCTCCTATTGTGTCATATTTATACATCCTTCAATCCTATCCCAAGTTGTTCTTAAGGGGGGATGTTAAGATATTCCAACACATAGGAAATAGTTAAGTATAACTTGGTCTAGTGTAGATTTGGTAAAGTTTGTTTATTTACTATGTACTTTTGTAACTTACAATCTGACAGTCACGATATGTAGTGATCCAACGGTTCATTCTCTCATTGGTGTTACTGACACTTGATCTGTGGCTTAACACCCGATTGGTCGATGATCTCTATTTAAAGAGCATGGAGGGTCATTTGTACGTTAACTATTCATGAGAGAAGCTTATGTAAATTTTCATTCTTTTATTAATAAATTGCCTAAAGTGGCCACATTGGCTCAGGCCGTGGACTGTTTCCCTCTTTGAGGGTTTTAACCACATCAAGAATACTAGTGTATTGATCTATGATCTATTTGTGAGTAGTGTCCTTTGGTGTTCTATCTAAGGAACTTACCCTGTAAATTCATACATAAAGAAGTTCAAGCCAAAAAGGAAATGTTTTACCATTGTTTACCACTGAACAAGATACATCTCACTTGCATCTCTGATGCAGCCAAGTGGAGGTATTGGAAAGAAGCAAATGTTGGGGCTAGTTTAGGTGAGTTTATTTGCTTGTTGTAGCGCCGAGAAGCTATGGGTAGGTTGTTGTTGGTTTCAAGACAATTCACAAGATATGTTAGGGTTACTTTGCATGTTCTCTCTCCTCTAAATAGGACAAGCTCCTAAGATAAGAGGATGAGGCTTCCAAAAGGAAAACTGAGTTGATTTGATGCATATTCTGGGTAGTAGTTACCCTCTCCCACATGTCGAGATATAGTTGTAGGCTTGAGGGCAGTTTTAGGGTTGCTTTGTATGGGGTTCCTCTTGTGAAGGATGGATGCAACTCTAAGAGGTTATTTCAATTAGGCCACAGGCCTAAACAAGCTTGAACTGAGGTCATAAGTCTAAGACACTTCCATCAGGTGAGTTGTGGAGAAAACTTGAGGGTTGAAACTAGCCCTAACCAACCTTAAAATGTGAACAGAGACATTAAAAGGAAAGGTGAAGCCTTGGTCAGTTGTTTGGAGGAGAGTAAAGGGTTTGTAGTCATGAGACAATAAAATCTAAACATAATTCGGTCTATAGATAAAGAAGGTCAAGCCAAAAAGGAAATGTTTTGACCATTAGTTACCAATGAATAATATACATCTTGCTTGCATCTTTGAGGCAGTCAAGTGGAGGTATTGGTAAGACACAAAGGTTGGGACTGGTTTGGGTGAGTTTATTTGCTTATTGTAGGGCCAAGAATCTATGGGTAGGTTGTTGTTGGTTTTAGGACAATTCAGAAGATATGTTAGGGTTACTTTTCATGTTCTCTCTCCTTTAAATAGGCAAAGATCCTAAGACAGGACGTTGAGGCTTCCAAAAGGAAAACTGAGTTGATTTGATGCATATTCTAGGCAGTTTTTACCCTCTCCCATAGGTTGAGATATAGTTGCATGCTTGAGGGTAGTTTTAGGGCTGCTTTGTGTGGGGTTCCTCTTGTGAAGGATGGCTACGACTCTAAGAGGTTATTTCAGTCAAGCCACGGGCCTAAACAAGCTTGAACTGAGGTCATAAGTCTAAGCCGCTTCCATCAGGTGAGTTGTGGAGAAAACTTGATGGCTAAAACTAGCCCTAACTAACCTTAGAATGTGGATAGAGACATAAAAAGGAAAGGTGCAACCTTGATCAGTTTTTTGGAGGAGAATAAAGGGTGTGTAGTCATGACACAATAAACCCTAAACATAATTTAGTCTCTAGCTAAAGAAGGTTAAGCCAAAAAGGAAATGTTTTGACCATCATTTACCACTAAACAAGATACATCTCGCTTGCATCTCTGAGCCAACTAAGTGGAGGCATTGCCAAGATGCAAAGGGTGGGCTGTTTTGGGTGAGTTTATTTTCTTATTGTAGAGCCGAGAACCTATGGGTAGGTTGTTGTTGGTTTCAGGACAATTCAGAAGATATGTTGGGGTTAATTTGCATGTTATCTCTCCTCTAAATAGGTCAAGCTCCTAAGACAGGAGGCTGAGACTTCAAAAAGGAAAACTGAGTTGATTTGATGCATATTTTGGGCATTATTTACCCTCTCCCATAGATTGAGATATAGTTGCAAGCTTGAGGGAAGTTTTAGTGTTGCTTTGTGTGGGGTTCCTCTTGTGAAGGATGGCCGCAACTCTAAGAGGTTATTTCAATCAGGCCACAAGCCTAAACAAGCTTGAACTGAGGTCATAAGTCTAAGTCACTTCCATCAAGTGAGTTGTTGAGTAAACTTGAGGGTTGAAACTAGACCTAACCAACCTTAGAATGAGGATAGAGACATTAAAAGGAAAGGTGTAGCCTTGGTCAGTTGTTTGGAGGAGAGTAAAGGGTTTGTAGTCATGAGACAATAAACACTAAAAATAATTCAGTCTATAGCTGAAGAAGGTCAAGCCAAAAAGGAAATGTTTTGACCATCATTTACCAATGAAAAAGATACATCTCTCTTCCATCTATGAGGCAATCAAGTGGACGTATTGGCAAGACGCAAAGGTTGGGGCTGGTTTGGGTGAGTTTATTTGCTTGTTGTAGGGTCGAGAAGCTATGGGTAGGTTGTTGCTGGTTTTAGGACAATTCAGAAGATATGTTGAGGTTATTTTTCATGTTCTCTCTCCTCTAAATAGGCCAAGCTCCTAAGACAGAAGGTTGAGGCTTCCAAAAGGAAAATTGAGTGGACTTGATGCATATTTTGGGAAGTATTTACCATCTCCCATAGGTCGAGATATAGTTGCAGGCTTGACAGCAATTTTAGGGCTGCTTTGAGTGGGGTTCCTCTTGTGAAGGCTAGTTGCAACTGTAAGGGGTTATTTTAATCAAGCCACATGCCTAAACAAGATTGAACTGAGGTCATAAGTCTAAGTCGCTACCATGAGGTGAGTTGTGGAGAAAACTTGAGGGTTGAAATTAGCCCTAACCAATCTTAGAATGTGGATAGAGACATTAAAAGGAAAGGTGCAACCTTGGTCAGTTGTTTGTAGGAGAGTAAAGGGTTTATAGTCATGAGACAATAAACCCTAAACATAATTCAGTCTATAGCTAAAGAAGGTGAAGCCAAAAAGGAAATGTTTTGACCATCATTTACCACTACACAAGATACATCTCGCTTACATCTCTAAGGTAGCCAAGTGGAGGTATTGGCAAGATGTAAAGGTTGGGACAGGTTTGGGTGAGTTTATTTGCTTATTGTTGGGTCGAGAAGCTAGGGGTAGGTTTTTGTTGGTTTCAAGACAATTCAAAAGATATGTTGGGGTTGCTTTTCATGTTCTCTCTCCTCTAAATAGGTCAAGCTCCTAAGACAAGAGGCTGAGGCTTCCAAAAGGAAAACTAAGTTAATTTGATGCATATTCTAGGTAGTATTAACCCTCTCCCATAGGTCAAGATATAGCTACAGGCTTGAGGGCAGTTTTAGGGCTGCTTTGTGTGGGGTTCATCTTTTGAAGGATGGCTACAACTCTAATAGGTTATTTCAATTAGGCCACATGCCTAACCAAGCTTGAACTAACTTCATAAGTCTAAGCCGCTGCCATCAGGTGAGTTGTGGAGAAAACATGAGGGCTAAAACTAGCCCTAACCGACCTTAGAATGTGGATAGAGACATTAAAAGGAAAGATGTAGCCTTGGTCAATTGTTTGGATGAGGGTAAAGGGTTTGTAGTCATGAGATAATTGTTAAGAAATTTACCCAAGAACACAAATTAATTACGGAGAATTACTGAGAGAAATAAATATAAAAATAACTAGCAATAACCATAAACACATGAACACACATGTTTATTTGGGAAAACCCCAAATCTGGGAAAAAACCCAAACATAATGAAATTTCATTATCATGGCCAAAACCCTGGTCAATCCGGCCAAGTGAGCCTTCACCACTCACCTCCAGGCCTTTTCATTACAATGAAGTCCTTCCAACCTTTTATAGGCTCCATTACATATAATACCACGGGCAGAATACCATGGGTGCACAATACCATGTGCCCTAAAACCATCACTATTTAACCTCCTTTGACTCTATCCCGAGTCAATTTTACCTAACAATTCCCCCCTTAAACTTGACTTGGGGTTCCTTGACTAACTCCAACCAAACCTGCTAAGTGAGACAATCCCGCTCACTCTAGCTCTTACCCCCCTCAACGTTTTTACCCAGGGTATTGTTAACCCGACATCACCCCTATCACCTAGGTCTAACCCAGAATGTGTCGGTGATCACCGAGGGGTACACATGCCTTACCATGTCTTACAATGGTATTCCCATTTACATGCAATAATTTTGACTTCATTAATTTTTTTTTTTTTTGGTTTATTTTTGTTGCTATTCTAACCCATCTTCTCTCAATTGCGGGCATCCTTGTTTTGTTTCTTTGCTGCCTTCTTGCCAAGTTTAACTACCTTTAATTTCTGAGATGAATCCTTGAAACCCTCGCCTAGGGTGACTTCACCAAGAGGCCTTGATCTGGATCTGGAGTGTGATAACATGCTATTCTTCTTGTTAGCTCCAAGGAATACCTTAATCTACGGTGGGCTGCATGACTGCTCGAGATTCCGACGTGCCTTCAATCAATGCTCTTGTCCTTCCTCATGGAACCTACCATTGCCAACACATCTCTAAAATCACCGCCCTAATACTTCCAGGACCATTTCACACACCGATCTCATACAGGCACAATCATTTTGAGTGTCTTTGACTACGACATTGAATCTCACTCGATGTCCATGAGCTTTTGATTCGCTCCCATGATCCTTCACGTTGCATTCACATCTGAACACAGATTTCTCACGCTTTTCTTCCTTTCATTTTCCCTTTGTTGACAATGTCAATTCCAACTGCATATTTCTTTGTCGTGTTATCATGTTCCCTCCAGCAGCCAATGCACCTCCTCTCATTTCCATGACAAATCAGCAGGACATCCGGGTTTCAAGAGTTCTGCGCATACCTCCATGACACCGCACATTCCATGCCAGGAACCACCATCTCACTGCACTACTCGACTTGTTCCATCCTCCCCATTTGGATCACCTGCATGCAACTTTCCAGGCTACAATGAATCCTTCACTGAAGGCGTACAGTCGAAGCCCAAACTCTCAACCATGGCTCCGATACCAATTGTTAAGAAATTTACCCAAGAACACAAATTAATTACGGAGAATTACTGAGAGAAATAAATATAAAAATAACTAGCAATAACCATAAACACATGAACACACATGTTTATCTGGGAAAACCCCAAATCTAGGGAAAAACCCAAACATAATGAAATTTCATTATCGTGACCAAAACCCTGGCCAATCCGGCCAAGTGAGCCTTCACCACTCACCTCTAGGCCTTTTCATTACAATGAATTCCTTTCAACCTTTTATAGGCTCCATTACATATAATACCACGGGCAGAATACCATGGGTGCACAATACCATGTGCCCTAAAACCATCATTGTTTAACCTCCTTTGACTCTATCCCGAGTCAAGTTTACCTAACAACAATAAACCCTAAACATAATTCAGTCTATAGCTAATGAAGGTCAAGCCAAAAATGAAATGTTTTGATCATCGTTTACCACTGAACAAGATGCATATCACTTGCATCTTTGAGGCAGCCAAGTGGAGGTATTCACAAGCCGCAAAGGTTGGGGCTAGTTTGGGTGAGTGTATTTGCTTATTGTAGGGCCGAGAAGATATGGGTATAATTTTGCTTGTTTCATGAAAATTTAAAAGATATGTTGGGGTTACTTTTCATGTTCTCTCTCCTCTAAATAGGCCAAGCTCCTAAGACAAGAGGCTGAGGCTTCCAAAAGGAAAACTAAGTTGATTTGATGCATATTTTGGGTAGCAGTTACCCTCTCCCACAGGTCAAGATATAGCTGCAGGTTTGATGGCAGTTTTAGGGCTGCTTTGTGTGGGGTTCCTCTTGTGAAGGATGGCTGCAACTCTAAGTGGTTATTTCAATCAGGTCGCGGGCCTAAACAAGCTTGAACTGAGGTCATAAGTCTAAGCCACTACCATTAGGTGAGTTGTGGAGAAAACTTGAGGGCTAAAACTAGCCCTAACCAACCATAGAATGTGGACAGAGACATTAAAAGGAAAGGTGCAGGAGGATGTAAATGGTTTGTGTTCATGAGACAATAAATTCTAAACATAATTCAGTCTATAGCTAAAGAAGGTCAAGCCAGAAAGGAAATGTTTTGACCATCATTTACCACTGAACAAGATACATCTCGCTTGGATCTATGAGGCAGCGAAGTAGAGATATTGGCAAGACACAAAGGTTGGGGCTGGTTTGGGTGAGTTTATTTTCTTGTTGTAGGGTTGAGAAGCTATGGGTAGGTTGTTGCTAGTTTTAGGAAAATTCAGAAGATATGTTAGGGTTACTTTGCATGTTCTCTCTCCTCTAAATAGGCCAAGCTCCTAAGATAGGAGACTAAGGCTTCCAAAAGGAAAACTAAGTTGATTTGATGCATATTCTGGGCAGTGTTTACCCTCTCCCCCTGGTTGAGATATAGTTGCATGCTTGAGGGTAGTTTTAGGGTCACATTGTGTGGGGTTCCCCTTGTGAAGGATGGTTGCAACTCTAAGAGGTTATTTCAATCAGGCCGCAGGCCTAAACAAGCTTGAACTGAGGTCATAAGTCTAAGTCGCTGCCATGAGGTGAGTTGTGGAGAAAAATTGAGGGTTGAAACTATGCCTAACCAACCTTAGAATGTGGACATATACATTAAAAGGAAAGGTGTAGCCTTGATCAGTTGTTTGGAGGAGAGTAAAGAGTTTGTAGTCATAAGACAATAAACCCAAAACATAATTTAGTCTATAGTTAAAGAAGGTCAATCCAAAAAGGAAATGTTTTGACCATAATTTACCACTGAACAAGATAAATCTCGCTTGCATCTCTGAGCCAGCCAAGTGGAGGTATTGGCAAGTCTCAAAGGTTGGGGCTGGTTTGGGAGAGTTTATTTGCTTATTGTAAGCCCGAGAAGCTATGTGTAGGCTGTTTTTGGTTTCATGACAATTTAGAAGATATGTTGGGGTTACTTTTCATGTTCTCTCTCCTCTAAATAGGCCAAGCTCCTAAGACAGGAGGCTGAGGCTTCCAAAAGGAAAACTGAGTTGATTTGATGCATATTCTGGGCAGTATTTACCCTCTCCCACAATTCGGGATATAGCCACATGCTTGAGGGCAGTTTTATGGTTGCTTTATGTGGGGTTCCTCTAGTGAAGGATCGTTGCAACTCTAAGAGGTTAAGTCTATTAGGCCGCAGACCTAAACAAGCTTGAACTGAGGTCATAATTCTAAGCTGCTACCATCAGGTGAGTTGTGGAGAAACTTGAGGGCTGAAACTAACCCTAACCAACCTTAGAATGTGGACAGAGACATTAAAAATAAAGGTTCAACCTTGTTCAGTTCTTTGGAGGAGAGTAAAGGGTTTTTAGTCATGAGACAGTAAACCCTAAACATAATTTAGTCTATAGCCAAAGAAGGTCAAGCCAAAAATGAAATGTTTTCACCATTGTTTACTGCTGAACAAGATACATCTCACTTGCATCTCTGAGGCAGCCAAGTGGAGGTATTGGCAAGCCACAAAGGTTGGGGTTGGTTTGGGTGAGTTTATTTGCTTATTGTAGGGCTGAGAAGCTATGAGTAGCCTGTTGCTAGTTTCAGGACAATTCAGAAAATATGTTGGGGTTACTTTTCATGTTCTCTCTCCTCTAAATAGGCCAAGCTCCTAAGACAGGAGGCTGATGCTTACAAAAGGAAAACTAAGTTAATTTGATGCATATTCTGAGCAGTATTTACTCTCTCCCACAGGTCGAGATATAGCTGCAGGCTTGAGGGTAGTTTTAGGGCTACTTTGTGTGGGGTTCCTCTTGTGAAGGACAGCTGCAACTCTAAGAGGTTATTTCAATCAGGTCACGGGCCTAAAAAAGCTTGAAATGAGGTCATAAGTCTATGCCGCTGCCATCAGGTGAGTTGTGGAGAAAACTTGAGGGATGAAACTAGCCCTAACCAACCTTAGAATGTGGACAAAGACATTAAAAGGAAAGGTGTAGCCTTGGTTAGTTGTTTGGAAGAGAGTAAAGGGTTTGTAGTCATGAGACAATAAACCCTAAACATAATTCAGTCTATAGCTAAAGAAGGTCAAGCCAAAAAGGAAGTGTTTTGACCATCATTTACCACTGAACAAGACAGAATGTGATTATTGTCGTTTAAAGACAGGTTACTGGAATGTGATTAAAGGAAGAATTCTGGATCGTTTCTTTGGAATGTGGACAGTGATACTAGTCATATCATTGGCAATTCTATATTAAATTTGATTGTACTCTTTCTTTCTCTATTATACATTTGATTATAATAATAAGAAGAATTGTTAAAGGGTTTTCCCCATCTTGGAGTTTTTCCCTGGCCTGAGCCAGATTGTCATGTTCTTTTGTATTTCCTTGGCTTCAGCACTTATCATTTATGTTATTTTGTTAGCTATTTTCATATAATGTTTAATGTGATTGCTCGTGGATTAATGAGCATATGGTTGAATGACGTAACTAACCTAAGCAAAGAACATGTTAAGTAAAAATGAACATGTTATCAGAGCTCATGTGAGGACAAGCCCAAGCTTAAGAGATTGCAATCACTAAGAAGCATAGGAATTTCAATTAGCAGTGACCTTAAGCCCTCTGTGATAGGACAAGTCTGAGTTCAAGAATGACAAATCTGTGATATTGTCTTAAGGCCTTATTCAAGACCTGATCATTGAACATGGGCACCAATCCATGGAAATCATCAAGGTATGTTTCAATATTCATGAGGTGTGTTTTAGATATTTTTAGAGGATTATTTTCAAATTTTATCATAATCATATAGAAGGAGATGTTTCCCTTGCCTTGACTCTGGAATCCTTTAGTAACCCTAGAGGTGTCATAGAGACATAAAATGATTTATATGTTAGAATAAGAACTCCAAACCCTTCGTCCTAGTGAAGTTAAGGAAACTCAAAATTTGTTATGATCTGAGTTCATCAATGTTGTGGTAGATTGGCCTAATCAATCAAGAGGCTTAGTGCTGACCTAATTACTATACTCTGAAAAATAGTTAATTGTTGTAGTATCATTATGAGAATGAAATGCTAATCCTGGTCTTAGTCCTACAGTAGTCATTCGAACAAAATTATGAGAAAAATAATGTTGTTGATTGTGATGTGTCTGAGATTCAAAGAGGTCTTCCAGATATGATAAACATTTCATCATTAAAGAAGGGTACCTAAAGTCCAACAAATAGTTTTAATGATATTTCTATGAGATTGGATCAATTTTGAAGAATACCTTCATCTCATTTCTACTCTACTTAAATTTTAGCACCATTACTCAGGATAACAATGGTTGAGTCTGTTACACAGTTTGAAGAAGTTGAAGTTTGTCCATTGTATAATACTCAGTTTAAAGGGGCTTCCACTATAAAGAGGCTATTACAGACTCGGTTTCCACAACAACAAGATTTAATCAAGCTCCTTATCTACTCCAGTAGTAGTGAATGAATTTATGATTTGTCTCTGTGGTATGAGCAATAGTTAGCAAATCAACATCTTACAATCAATTCATAGTAACATGGGAATTATGAGCATCCTGATACAAATTGCAGTGACATATTCACTATTGAAGCCAAAACTTAGAACCCATGTTGATGCAACCAACATGTAAGAAATCAAGTAGACACCATATTTACAGGAATACCATTATTGGCATTTTCTTACATTCAGACATGCAGTCAACATTAAGATAAGTTCAAAGCAGTCATGGCATTTTGAAAATTTTCAATGATAGTATCATTATGATGATAATATTTGTTCATAATCTAAGTTGTGAAAAATTCATGGCCATGGATAGTACATTGACATTTTTACCTCTCTGTTGATTTTCCAAGCTTCTCTTCAAAATATTCTCCATACAAAAAGAGGCTAGAAAATGAGACATGGGATGACGAATCAACAATAAATTCTCATCATTATTTTGGATAATAACATAAAAGGATTATTGCATATCTACAAAGTTAAGTATATATGCCTCAGTATGAGATCCTTGATTTGCACAATCTACATCAGCGCATATATTTCTTTCAATAGTTGAGCCCACTTGTTGAGATTTCTTTTATCTACAGAGGCTACACTGAAATCCCACAATAGATATATTTTTGGTTACATTGCAAACAAATATAGTTTCTCGCACCAAGAAGTGGAAGTTTTCCATTTTTTAATCCTCTTTCAGTTTTAAAGAAACAGTCTCCTTGAACTTTCGGAGCAGAGGTTTTGCTGAAGACATGTCAAAACGGAATAGTCCTGGAAGTTTGAAAGATCTGAAACAAAAGTTTGCAAAGTAGAGATGTTTGGTTATATCAGCTCTTCTATATGTATGGCATCTCAACATATTTAGCTAAACCACATCTATGGTTTCTTTTCAGTCTTGCATTATGCATGATATCATGACAGACTAAGAAGAAGCTACATGGATCCTATAGTAAACGAAATTGCAACTCACTTGAAGTTTTCAATCTTAAAGCACAACTAGGAGAAGAAGTGCATGGAACTTTGGTGCAATTATTTGTAACAACCCTTATCGACAGAGGTGCCTTGATGAAACTACACTACATATCCTTGAAATCTTGGTTTCATTAAGAAAGGAGCTTATGATGAATTGTCTTAATGTAAAAGGAACCCTCCTCTTCATCGATCTGGTAATTTGATACATTGCTAGATTTCATCTAGCAATCAAAAATAACACAACTTTCCTGAGTTAATATCGTAGGAGGATTTATTCTCTCTGAATGAAGGACTTCATAATTCTCTTGTTTGACCTTAACCTTCTTAAAATTTTAATGTCACAATTACCTCATGGAAAGTCTCATCTCTAATTTGGGCAGCTCATAATGATTAGTCAAAGCAAGGCTTCAGAGGGAGATATGATTTTTGGGTTCAGCTATTTATGATGTTTGTCCAACAAATAAGAGGGATTTGATGAAAGACCTAGATTTATTCTTAAGCTTAAAAGTCTGATAAAATAGAGAAGTTGGTGAACTGGTCATATTCAACAATGGTGTATGCTAAAACTTTTAAGGATATGCCTCATATATATATATATAGATATATTGGATATCTTCTCATTAAAGATCAAGTATGATCTAAAGTACATTGTTGATCTGATAAATGGAGAGCTCATTTAAGTATTATATCTCTTGGGGACCACCTTAATTTCTTGAACAAATCAAATATTGAAGCTTGTTACTCTAGAAGCACCATTGGAGCAGAATGTATAAAACAACAAACCTAGTTCTTACAGAGTTGTTTCAAGCCTAGTTCAAGGTTGAGAAATTAGTTTTATTCTCTATTGAAGTGGGGTTATTTGTAAGAGATGTGTAGCCTATTTTTATTCAATAAAATTCTCAAGCAAGCAAGGGTTTTCCCTGTTGGGTTCCATAAAAAATTGTTGTGTTTTGTTGTGTGAATTTTGTGAAAATATTTATGTTCTATTCCGCTACTATTTGGTAGAGAAATTCTATGTCTGTGTGAAAAGAAAAATTATTTTCAGATTTTTCAAACTGGCAGATAATAATTTCATGGAAATTTTACATCTCTGGGGCATGAAGAAGGTATTACCCACATTGGATGAGCTAGTATTGGAGAAGCATGCCAAGTATTTGGAAAAAATGCCTTGAAGGGATTTGGTTTAGAATGTTTCAAGTCATAACCAGTGTTATGACACAAAGATAATGATAGGCGAGCTATGGTTAAGTAGTTAAAACTTAATTCAAAGAACTTTCAATACCTAACCAGAGTTCAAAACCCCTTGAAAGCATGTTGTCATGTGAATGCATTAGGCTGTCTTTTCTAGCAGACCCACATTAGAAAGAAAATTCTTGCGACAATTGCGAAAAACAAGTTTCCTAACTAGTCCATTCCCAAGAACCAAAAATGTTGCTTGTATCTTTCTCGTTTCCGTATCAATAACCAATATATCCCCTTTTGAATTCCCATCATAAATTAAATCACCTATCTTATTAAAAATTGCTACAGTAGATTTAAGAGCTTACATCAAAGAATTAACTTCGAGAATGAGTAGCTTGTTCGGTATCAACAGATTGTGTTGAAATTTGAAGTACATACTGGTTGATTGAATTGAAGGCCACAAGGATTAGTGCACTGGCCATCAGATAAGCCAAAATCAAAGATTGATTTTGTGATCCAATATGAAGACGAGCATATAAGGCAGTCTAACGTAGTGAAATACATGCAACCTTTTGTCCTTCAGCAACAACCTAGAGTGTCAAAGATTTATCTGTAGCAGATGTCAGTGATTGATGACCATGCCTAGAACAACACACACTTGTAATAGCTAAACCATATTCTTTGTCACAAATTACCTTAGCAACTCTTCTAGTTTCAAAGTCCCATATAACAAAAGTTCCACCTGTACAGCGAATTGTTTCATCCATATAAACGACAATTTAAATCTCTTTCCAAAATATAGATATGAAAGTGAGCATTTAAATATGAAAAATAAGCCTACAACATAATGACACTTGTTCAAAGAAAAGTAGAAATTCTAAAATTTGGTAGCCCATGGGAAAATAAGATAACAAAAATTGTTATTAAACATCAATGTATTAGTAAAAAATATGAATTTCTAAAATTTTTGCATTCATATCCAAAAAGGAAAAGAGAACATGAAATAATTTTATGATAGCTTTAACAAAATTTATTTCCAGATTTCCAAGTTTGCTGAATCACAAATGGAAGAACCTTATTTAATTGTTACTAGTAAAATTTAGAAAATTTTCCAGCTACTATTAGCCCACTCTACATAAAAGCTAAAAATAGCTTTAGAAATTTGAAGCTTCTGAATTCGCTAAGTTTCAGTTTCAACAACAAAGGAACACAAAACATGATAACATTTTCATCAACTCACAATCTAGAGAACATTTTGCTTGAACACCAAAAAGCTATTTTTTGTTTCTTCTTCCAATCAAGCATTTTCATATCTAACAAGAATTGATAAATGATAAACCTTTGAGGAGTTTTCTTTGGAAACCACATATATCACATATGATCTATTTTAGTTCATGGTTATGCATAATAACAAAAATCTCCACTAAAAATTTAAAAACCTCTATGTAACCTTGACACTTCAAAACAGGGAGATAACTTAATACACTAATACACAAAAGATTACACATTTTCATCAGCTCACAATCTACAAAACATTATATTTCAACATCAAAAAGATTGTTTCTTCTTTCATTCAAGCCTTGTTATATTTGACAAGAATATATAAATGATAAGCTTTTGTTGAATGTTCTTAGAAACCATATATATGACATTACACCTATTTTACTTCATGTTTGCACATAATAATAAAAATTCATCATTGAAAATTTAGAAACCTCTATGTAGCCTTCACACCTTGAATAGGGAGATAACTTAATATGCTAGTTGAATTTTCCATCAAAGCATCAATTTCAACTAGTTCCCTCCAAAAATACCGCAATTCCAAATGCAATCTACTCCTTTTAGTAAATAACCCTCCCTAATTTATATATGTCCTACACATAAAAATTGATGATAGAAAAGTAGAAGTAATCTGAAAATATCTTTAGCTTTATGCAATTTTGGAACAAATCTTTGAATGGGAAGAAAGGAAAACTAAACATCAAATCCCTATAAGCATAATTATAGAGAGAGGGGAGGCAAAGGGGGGAATGAATACTAACTAGTGAGAAGTGTGCTACTGAGGACTGTTAGTTCTAATATCTCCTTCTTTATCTTTTTAATTTTATAGTTCATTTTCTTAAGTTTCAACTCCATCATATTTTTGACAGTAGACTCTGTTGATTAGCCTTCACATTCTTTCTCAAGGAAAATGGGAAGCACTAGGCTTGGAGGCCTAAGGACTTCAAAATCTCTGCCTTTTATCCTCCTAAGGAGAATGAGAACTGTTATGGACATCAAGATTATGAAATCTGACTTGTTTGAAGGATGGCATGCTTAGAGAACTTAGTCCTTTCACCTTCCAATGATCCACATAATTAAAATAATTGGTAATAGGGCGATTGTATTCCTGATAAGTATCCAAAGAGATTGGATATTGCTTGCTTTCCACCTGAGAACCTTAGAACCTTTCCTAGCCTCACAGGTGTACACCATCAATGGCAGTTTATCTAGATTCAAAGAACTTATAATAGGAGAGGAATGCTACTTATTAGCCCCCATCAATGAATATTCAAGCTTATCTAAATCTTACAATGAAGAATCTACTAAACAATGTTTCTCAGAAAATGTAGAAGATGAGAAGAGATAAATCTAAGAACTTGGAAGATTATATGGAAAGGAAATATGCAGGTTATGAGGAACATGCAATCTTTTTTATGGTTGTAATGATTAATTCAACACCCTAGTTAACAAGTCAAATTCTCTAGAATTTAGCAATGCTTTACAAAAAAAATCAGAAGAGATGGCTCTATGAACTTGAAAATTCTATACAAGGGAAATTAGTCAATAATGAGGAACATGCAAATAATCTTGAGAATTGTAAAGATGAAGTCAAAACCCTATTTCATAGATTGCATGCTTGAAAATTTTGAAAGTGATTTCTCAATGCTTCTTCAGAATTTGTTAACGATGCGGATGTAGAAGAGGATTATTTTATTGCACGTTGGAAATGATGATGTTAAGCTAAATCTTGCAATCACTGATGGTAACTCAATACTCTATGACTGTAATTTTGGCTTGACTAGAGCTAAAACTAAACCAATTCATAGTGAAAAGATTATAATTCATACAAATAATGTTAATAAGTTAAATAAGGGATCTAAAAGTCATGACCAGAAATTTGGGATTAGTAGAGCCATTTTTTTATGCCTTGTTGAAATTATTTGTAGTACGTCAGTGAAATCCAAGGACTTGTTCATTTAGTAGTATTTTGCAGCATTGGTAAACATGAACATAAGACTTCATGCACAAGTCCTCTTAATAGTAATCCATAATGTACATCAACCTGTACCATGCAGTTTGACCATGCAGTCAACATTGCTAGATTTGAATGCAATGGTAGCACTAGCATCGATGTTTGTATAAAATCCCTTCATCTATTCACTGCAAGTACAATTTTTTGTAGAGATTATTGTGTACAGATATCCTAATCGAGGCTTGCTACCATAATAGGTGATCATATTAATATCTTTTGTTGACATAGAAGCATCTCAAAATGGTACATTTTTTATCAACTAGAATTTATATTTGCTTCTTGTACAAAAATTCAACAAGAATTTGTAAAATCGAATGGAAATTATAATACTAGGTTTAATGATTGTGTGAGTAATTTTGCAAATAGGGTTGACTGAAAGAGTTTATATGCATTATGCATGTGATGGATGGAACTATAAATTATTATGCAAAAGTTTTTATGTTGCAGAAGTGTTTTAAGAGGTGAGCTTTGATAGGAAGGAAAATTAGTCCACACCAGCATCCCTAAAATAAGATTTATGCTCACATCCCTAAATGGGACTTATGCCCAACACATTCTCACATAATCCAATGTCAACACGTATGCCTAGTGTGGGAGTCTATTAGATAATTATGGAGTTTTTTATTAAAATCCTGGACAAGATGTGATTTCATGGAGTGTCATGATAAGTCATGGCAATAAAATGCCAATATTGACATTGTTTCATCATATGCAGCAAGAAGGAATACCACCCAATCAATTCAAATTTTCTTGTTCTCTACCTCCATGTGCCAAATTGAAAGCATTGGAAGGTGGTGTGAAGATAATTATAAGTAGATTTTAGCTGGATGCCTTTGTGGAAACTGTCCTCATAGACATGCATGTGAAATGTGGAACCATAGAGAAGGCATGGTACTTGTTTTACAAGACATGGTCTAATGAAACACCATCATTTCTTGATATGCACATAATAGAAATGCTCTTAAGACCCTGAAGCTCTAAAAAGATACATAAAGGTATTGGGCTAGAATCCAAAAGCTTTTATAATGTTCTTCATGTGTGCCACATTGGAAACTCTAGAACAGAGCATGGAGATTCATGAACAAATCAAGGGAGTGGTCTTGAGATGAATATGTTTGTATGGAATGCCTCTGTAAGCATGTATGTGAAATGGGGAAGCAATAGACTACAAGTGATATGTTTGACAAAATCCCTTAGCAAAGCATTGTCTCATCGATACTGATTATTGCTAGATATGTAAGGAATGGACAGGGAATATATGCACTAAATCCTCTCAAATAAATACTAGTCATAGGAGTAAACCCACATAAAAATAACTTTTCCAATATCTTTATTGTATGTTCTTACTAGGGAACTGGAGAACATGGTATAGAGATTCATGATTAAATAATCAAGTGGATTTTAGTTAAAAATTTTTGTAATGGGAACCCTTATAAACATGCATGAAAAATGTGAAATCATAGATAGGAAACAACATTTATTTGATTAAAAGTAGCCACCACATGTCACTTCTTGGAAAACCATGATTGCAACATATACCATGTATGGACAAGGTAATGATCCTCTCAAAAAATTTGAACAAATGTGGCGATTAGGTATGAACTCAAAACATGTTCAACTTATGTTTTTTCTACCTAAGGCTATGTAGGCCTAGGGCATGAAGAAGGCAGTACCCAAATTGCATGAGCTAGTATGAGAAGCATGCCAAAATGCCTTGAAGGGATTTGGTTTAGATTGGTATGAGTCATAACCAATGTTATGACTCAAAGATAATGATAGGTGAGTTTTGGTTAAGTGATTAAACCTTAATTCAAATAAATTTCAATACTTAAACCAAAGTTCAAAACCCCCTGAAAGCATTTTGTCATGTGAATGCAACCAATGGAATCAATTAATGCATCCACACCGATGGATAACTATTGCATCCTAGACTAGGCTTGAAGACCTACCAATGCCGAGTCAATTTGGAATAATGTTATTAGAGCCAGATGTTTTTCTCAAAACCAGTCTGAAATAGGACTCCAAACTGGCATATTTCACCAAACTGACTGGTTTAAAATCGACTCTGTGCAGTTTGTACCTATGCAAGGCAACATAAAAAAATTGCCTTTTTTTTTTTAGTTGGTTGTCCCACTTCTAATTCTCCCCTAGGCTAGCCTAATATTCAAGCTTATGGGCATCAGCCTAATAATCAAGCTTATGGCCCTAGTATTGCTATGCAATTCATGGTAAAGTTAAATTATTAAAGTAAAAGGATGAAAATGAAAGATAAAGGATAATGTCACTTTTACTTAAATTTCTAACATTACCATGAAATGACTCAGTATGTTTGAGAGTGGTTCCAACCTCATTGGATTTCATATGGAGAAAGTAGACTTTTAGATTTCACTCAAAATCCAGCAAACTTAACAATTTTTAGGATTTCAAGATTGGGGGGATTGCAATGTTTCCATTGGATTTTTTCATGTACGAGGGTATGGAACTAGTATTTAATAAAGAGAACCAATCCCACTATGTACTTTTATGTTAGTGAGATTGGTTGTCGAACTCCTCTATCATGACTCTACTAAAAATGTACCCATCACTTAAACAAAAACTTGACATGACATGCTACGTTTTTTCTATCTTATTTTAATGCCTAAATGGTTATATTGATGGCGAAGACCCCAATATAGGCTATGATTTTGATGATATGTAGGCATTTTTTGTAGCATGATTTTTTTTGGATATTAGAGGCCATCTAGAGCCTATTTGTTGAGGTATTTTTGGTTCAAAGATGGATTTCATATGGAGAAAGTAGACTTTTAGATTTCACTCAAAATCCAGCAAACTTAACAATTTTTAGGATTTCAGGATTGGGGGGATTGCAATGTTTCCATTGGATTTTTTCATGTACGAGGGTATGGAACTAGTATTTAATAAAGAGAACCAATCCCACTATGTACTTTTATGTTAGTGAGATTGGTTGTCGAACTCCTCTATCATGACTCTACTAAAAATGTACCCATCACTTAAACAAAAACTTGACATGACATGCTACGTTTTTTCTATCTTATTTTAATGCCTAAATGGTTATATTGATGGCGAAGACCCCAATATAGGCTATGATTTTGATGATATGTAGGTATTTTTTGTAGCATGATTTTTTTTTGGATATTAGAGGCCATCTAGAGCCTATTTGTTGAGGTATTTTTGGTTCAAAGATGGATTGCACTCAATGTTATTTTGGTTATGTGCACCCTTACATGCAATGTAAATGAGAACTTTTGCATATTTGTGTATAAATGGTTTGGATTCATATGGATGCACATGAACATATGTGTTTTTGTTTCAAATATTAATATTTTATGTGTTTTTGGTAAACCAATTTTTTTTGGTTTTTTATAGGTTCCAGTCCAATTCCGACCGATTCTCGATTCACAGGGTTTTTTGGTTCGATCACTAGTTTTGTTCTGATAACATTGATTTGGTGCAATAAATGACCTCTACCAAATCATAATTTCAACTACTATGATTCTATATTTTACTTCTATTAATTAATATTAGTTTTATCACTTTCGAATGTTGTTTGACTCTGATAAAACATGGATCTTAGTTTTCTGACACTAAAGTCTCTAACGAACACTAGAAATATAGTAGGAAGAGTTCTGTGTTTCATAATTCATTGCAAACTTTCCTTAAAGTGAACATTAGATGCCATGAATATCAAAAATGCAAATTTATACGTTCATAAATTCATTAAACAACAATTTGACATAAAACATTCATTTAAAATGTGCATAGCCATAAGCATCCTCAAATACATAAATTTGTCTATTTGGTTTGAAAAAAACTCGCCCAAAAGGGAAAAAATAAACTCAATTTTTAGTTTATTTAGCTCAAATTATCTGCAAGCCCTCAACCATTGCAACATGTCAAGGACCATAGTCATCACAGAGATAAATATAAGGCATGCACTTGTTACAAATTAAGTTTTCACTTCTTCACTTAGAAAGGAGTCACTAGGTAAACACTACAAGCTTAATATTGGTCATGGTATCATTTGTATGTTACTTGCAAAACACTGCCAAGATCATAAAATCCTAGGTGGACAAACCCTTGCCTCTTACGGCGTGTTGCCATATTGCCTAATTACTTGCTAACAACCTCTCTTAGCAATGAACAAGGATTCACGGATTATTAAGTTGGTTTTAGCAAAAATGGCAAGTTTTGAAGCAGTACCTGATAATGTTATGCAAAAAAAAAATCGAAAGGTAAAAGTTTAGCTCTTGAGTTTATCAACAAAACAAAAAAAAAGTAGAACCTTTTGAAGCAAACAAGTCTTCAAATATTTGCATTATTTGTATCCAAAGCAAACAAATATTGTAGAACTCATTGTTGAACTCCAAGAAACAACAAAACACTATCATGGAATGCAAAACAAAAATATAGACAACAAGCATGTTCAACCCAAAAATTTCTCAATGCAGATGCATAAATAACTCAAGAGGTCACGATTTACATACTTGTTGATGTATTCCCTTCCTTTTTCAATAGATATTTTATGGGGCTCTGAATATGCTCTCTATTTTTGTCACTTGATTATGAATTCACCCACCTCTTCAATAGCATCAAAGTTTTTTCTACTTCTCTTATATCCATGGAAAAGACCTCCAATTATCCCTTTCAAAACCAAAATAGCCCACCCCCTTCCCACGAAATGTAGAAATTAATCAACCACCCGAGGCATGGGTGGCAAAGGCACAAAAGTTGAAAAGGCTAAAAACCTAGCTTTTGCTTTTAATTTGGGTTTTTGTGTGCAAGAAAATTTATAAACCTAACTAAATTTGTAAAGCTAAAAGTTGTAAGAATGAATAACTGCATCGAATCCCTTAGTGGAAGCCTTTGTTCACTTTGAAAATAGTTGAAAATAGAAATAGTAGGAGGATAAAATCAGCAACAACGGTCCTAAATCATCCTTAAGGCATTGAAAAGAGACCAGATGCCATGTTTAAGGAATTACATTTTAATCCCTTCATCATATGCCACTCTGTTGGTACTCATAGCTCTTACTACTCTCTTGGTATCCATCTAAGTGAAAAGGCAGCATGAGGAATGGGGGAGGGGATGCTAAATAATTGGTTGTCAAGGGATGTTGGAAAGGGAGGTTGTGTGAGAGAATAGGGACTAGGGGTCAAGGTTGGGAGGGATGGCACAGTTCCTAGGAAAAAGAGTACACCAAAATTCTTTCGAGGAGTGGTAGAGGACCTCACAAAATAATCACCTCCTCTAGGAGAGAAACATTCCTTTGTAGAGGGCTACATTCCTTAACTAATAGCTTCCTTACTTTGGGGTTTGTTCATTCCTTGATAGAGGGATTTTTTGTCTTTGTTCCTTTGCAACTTCCAGAAGAGGGTAAACCCTTGAAGAAGAAGCTTAGAAATGAGATGGAAAGAACCAACATTGCAAGTATTTAGTCCATACTCTAGGCACACTTACCCAACAAGCGAAAGGTGTCATTACTGACTCAAATACAGGGATAAATACCACACATTGAAAGGGATTATTTACATGTAAAATTATGATATTCCTATGGCCCTGCTAGAGTATAATTCTTGCTCTAATAATATCTACCACTTCTAAAAGACTTGAGAAGCTTTGAGACATAGTATGTGTGTAAAAAATTCACAAATAATTCTAGCCAATAGAGTTCAAAGAAAAATCCTAGAAAAAATAGGTTCCCAGAGAGGAACCTTCCCAACAATATATTGTGAGACTCAGATTCCCACTCTTAATTGGCACCCATAGAGATAAATTGGTAGAGAAGTACAAAAAAAATCAAGAAAAAGAAGTATGGTACAACAAGAAAAAATAAAATCACAAGTAGATAATTTATATTCAATCAGTGATAATGGTCATTCATCTTTAGCACAACATTGTTATCAATCCACCATTCAAATGTTAGAGTAATCTCTAAATAGTAAAATTAAACCACAAAAAAACAGTATATGAGATGTAACAGGAAAAACATGTGGAATTTACTACTCGTTACACCCTGGATAAAGTCCTCCTGGGCTTTATCTTGCAAGGGGAATGGGGAATATAAACCCATTCAATCCAATTTGAGAAAACAGACCAGTTCGACATTTAACAAAGAAGTGGGTAGAGAATGTGTAGTACCTACTTTGGAATCTCCCTTGGGATGCATTTACGTATGAGGCACAGATGATGAATATCGTACTAGGTCTTTAATTAATGTGATTGTGGATATGGATCTACTCTGCAACATTTGGGAAACTGATTCCCACTCTAAGACTTCTTGTGTGTATTTGGTTTTGTGCTTTAGCAGATATAATTTGTGTAGCATGCGACGCTGCCTAAGATATTGTTCATCACTGGTAGTTGTGTGGTATCGATAGAAATGGGAGAAGGACGAGCGGGAGGGGCATTATGATTCCACTTTCATCTCTTATATACAAATCCATAATCTTTCAAAACCTTGAATTCATCTTCTGCTACCAAATCAAGGCCCACATCTAGGACCAGTCGTCTCTGTTGCAATTCATTTAGGACTTTGAAGGATTGAGCCTTCAAAAAAAACCAAGAGAGAAGGGAACACAATTGAAAAATGGGAATGGGAAAAAGGGGAAATGAAAAATGGTGTGGTTGTGAACAACTTGCAGTGGTTGTGAATGACTTGGCCCAACGAGTGGAGGGAAAATCAAATTTTCATCTCTCCTCATAAAAATGTATGGTTGCATTTAGCCCCAATGGTTAATTAGATTATGGAATATTGTGTATATTTTCTATTTTATAGTGCATCTAAAAAAATTCAATTCAAAAAGAATATTTACCTCTATTATTATTATGTTCGTATAAATTTAAGTATTTGGTACAATATTATAGAACAAAGTTTTAAATATTTTTTTAAAAATATTAATATATTAATTTATTAATTTAAAATTGTTTTCAAAAAATCAATTGAATGAATTTTAAAAGCATTAATATAGTTGAGATTTTTTCTTAAAACATAATTAATATTTGAATTTTTTATTTATATCTAAAAGATAGAGTAAATTTTAAAAGCACATAAAATAACACAAGTATATTTTCCTTCTAAGAGATCACAAGTTCAAAACCTAAGGGGTAGAGTATGTATGCTTTCATAGATTTAACAGTCAATGATTATTATCCAATTTTAAGGTCATATAGACTTAGTAGTCAATGATTATTATCCAATTTTAAGGTCACAACCAAGCCAGACACCAAATTGGTGTATGAGACCCCCTTGTTTGTGGGATAAGGGACCCACCTCCACACAGCAATTTGACTGCTAAGTCTACGAAGGCATACATACTCTACCCCCCTCAGTTTTTGAACTTGTGGCCTCTTAGGAGGAAACACATGCTCTTAACCATTAGACCCACTCAGGTTGTGTATAAAGAAGACAAATTTAAATTTACACACTTTACATTTTCATTACATTGTAAATTTATGAAATTGTTAGTTTATGTTTTGGTTGACTTTTCTAATTGCGCCAAGAGGTGCTTGCAAGTAATGTAATGTAGTGTCCTATAAACATTTTGGCTCAAAGTAAATAAAAACAAGAATAATAAAATAAAAGAAGTGTTTAAAGAAGTATAATCTTCTAGCTAATCTATTACAACTTTGAATCTCTTATATCACTTCTAAGTTTAGATTGTTTAAGTGACACATTTAAAATGATGAACATAAACAACTAATTTTTATTATTATAGTACTTGTTACGTAGTCATGTTTTTGTTCCTAGACTAAATTAGTCATTCACAATAGTAATTTTTGGTTGTATTACTTATAATATAGTCGTATATTTTAACTCGGGACTAAATTAGTCATTTATGTTAGTCGCTTTTAGTTGGGTCACTTAAGGTTGCTCATTTTTTTGTAGTATTTCACTTGGAAAAGTTGTGGTGACTAACGTTTTTAGTCACATAGTCATTAATTTCATCATTTTCTACAGTGGTATAGTCCATATGCTTTCTGTTCAAATTTTTCTTTATCTATTACTGATGATGATCCCATAACTTTCAGGGAGGCAGTAGATTCATAGGATGGAAAACTTTGAAAATAGGCCATGGTTGATGAAATGGAACCTTTGGACAAAATGAGGATTGGGATATGGTGTATTTGTCGACTAGAAGGAAACCCATTGGATGCAAATGGATGTTTAAGAAGAATATGAATGTAGAAGGAAATATGGATAAATAGAAAGATCGATTTGTAGTAAAAGGTTATTCCCATGTGCTGGGAATTGATTTTGGTGATATTTTTTCTCCTGCTGTGAAGGTAGTTTCTAATATATTACTTTTATCTATTGTTACTACTTTTGATTTCGAGGTAGAACGGATGGATGTGAAGACAACATTTATTCAGGGGATCTAGAATAAGAGATCTACATGAAGAAACTTGAAGGCTTTGTGGTGAAGGGAAAGAAAGAACTGGTATGCAGATTAAAAAATCTATGTATGGGTTAAAACAGTGACCAAGGATGTGGTATTAGAAATTTGATACATTTATACAAGGACTTGGCTTCACTAGAAGAAAAGAGGATCATTATGTGTATTTTAAATTAATTGGTGAATGTGTTATTTATCTGGTCTAAGTATATGTGGATGATATTTTTTCGATTGGAAATAAAAAAGAAATTATCCAGGATTTGAAGACCCGATTGTCCTCCAAATTCAACATAAAGGATCTCGGTGCTACAAACTATATTTTTGGCATGGAAATTAAACGAGATTGAACAAAGAGGAAGTTCTGGTTAAACCAGAGGAAGTATGTCGAGACAATATTGCAGAGGTTTAATATGTAGGATAGTAAATCGGTGAAGGTTCTTATTCCTGTAGGTGTAAATTTATATGTTGAATAGTGTCCTAAGACACAAGAAGAGGAAGAGGACATTTCTTGTGTTCCATATGCAAGTTCATTCGGTAGTTTGATATATGAAATGGTCTGTACTAGACCAGAAATTTCAGATGCAGTGGAAGTATTGAGCAGATTTATGTCAAAACTAGGGAAGGACCATTCAATAACATTGAAGCGTGTTTTCAGGTATTTATGTGGCACTAGTGATTATGTTTTGTGATATCAAGGAAGATCACGATTGGATGGAGTTTTGGATACCTGGCTTTGTTGATGTAGACTGGGTTGTAGATCTGGTTAAGAGAAGATCTACAAGTGGGTATGTGTTTAACCTATTCAGAGGTGCAGTCAATTGGATGAGCAAGAGATAGTCTATAGCGGCAGTTCCAAAAATAGAGGTAGAATACATGGCAGCCACTCATGCAAGTAAGGTAGCAGTTTGGCTATAGAGGTTGTGTTCAAGTATGGGGTTAGTATACCGAGATATAAGGATAGGCTGTGAAAGCCAAAGTGCAATTTTCTTGGAAAATGACCTTGCTTATCATTCAAAGACAAAACACATTGATGTTTAGTATCACTTTGTGAGGGATATAGTTAAGGACAAAAAGGTGTTGCTGGTAAAGGTGGAAACTTTGAAGAATTTTTTAGATGCATTGACGAAGTCTGTGAGGACTGAGAAGTTTTCTTGATGTAGAGAAACAATGGGCATTGCAGGGCTGGACCAATGAATAAGGTCTCCTGTGACCCCCTATGTGGAAAGAAAACAACAAGTGGGAAAATGTTGGGTGTGAATTATATTCTTTCCATGGGTGGACCTACATATGGTTTTTTGCATGGGTTTTGCAAATGGTTTTGGGCATGATGGTTTTTTCCCCATGGTATTTTGTAGATCTGGTCAAGGGAACTATGGTTATGTTCTAATCTGGGGTTAATGGACTAGGGCTTATGAATGCTTGACATGTACATATATGTATTGTAACATTGAAGGAATATAATTAAATTTCAATCTAGTTGTCCTGGTTTTTGGATCCAAGGGAAAATATCTATGTATTTGTTTTGTGTTTCTCACCATTGTATATTATATTTTTTAAGAATTCGTTTGCAGTTAATTTCTGTATAGGGTTGAAACCTATAGTAGTAACCCCTCATTCTCCTATAACAGTCCCTGTTTCTCTTGTAGTTCCTTTTTTTTATGTAATAGGGAAGCTTGTGCTTTGAGCCTCTTAGATGTGACTTCACTAGTGATGGGCACAGCTTGTCTACTCTTGGCTTTGGGAGAGGTAACATCTTCAATATTCCCTTCACTAGGTCCCACTTCTTCCCTTTTTTTTGTTGATTCCCCAGTGGCGATATCGACATTTGAAGGAGGGTGAGGCTTCCCTTGTCTTATCCCAGTGCTCTGCCTTGTTTTAAAGTACAAGGGGCCTTGCCTTGGATGCCTCCTTTTGGGCTTGATTGGTTTTCCAAGTGTGGCTAATGTGGCAGACACCTCTTGCTCTATGTTTCCTGGTGAGAGGCTCATTTGTTTCCCTTGTCTTTCTGTCCCATGAGGTTTGGAGGGAACTTGAGGGTTCTCTTCCTCTACTTTTTGTTTCTCTTCCTCTTTTTCCTCTATTTCTTCTCTCTTCGCCTCTTCTTCCTTTTCTTCTTCCTTCTCTTTCCTACCCCCAGTACTAGAGGCTAGTGATTCATCTTGTTATGTGGAGGTGAGGGCTTGTGTTTCAATGAAAACTTGTTTGTCCATGTGTACAAAGTCAGTCCATAGCATAGGGTTCCTTAGGTTGCTTAATGAATCCATGCCAATTATCTTAATGATGCCATGATGGGTCCAGGTGTTTGTGCTTCCCCTCCCTCACGTTTTGGTACATTTCAATGATGGATTGTAAGAGTAAATGTGAGAAACTAAGTATGCTTGGAACTGGTAACTCTATCTGGAAACTTAGCTCATAGAGAAACCTATATTGGTAGGCATACATCATGTTCAACCTCTCCTCATAGAAAATGTACTTGAGGATGTGATAGACCACTTCATCCCAAGGGTAAGTGATGCTTTCTCTTCTTACTCTATTTTTGTCCTCCACAGGCTTCTCTCTATGGAGGAAGGAATTTTTCTTGATTGTAACACCTATTTCTTATCCTCCTTGCTCCTTCAAACTCATAAGGGTATGGTGGTTAATTTTCTTATAATCTTTGTGCTCAAATGGATTGCAAGTCATCTAACAATAGTAGTGTCACTATTTTCTCCCTGAGAATTGGGGGCGATGGAAAATTCTTGAGCTATCTAATCATCATAACCCTTTAATTGATCAAAGAATCCCATCCATTGATGTCTCAGAAAAAATGTCCATAACAAGGGGATTTTGATGGATTCTTTTGGTGTCTAGGGGTTCTCTTCTATTGAAGCCCCCTCCCATTGCTCCTACTACTCCTTCTCTAGGATACCTTAAGTGTATTTTCAATATTTTTCTCAGAGAAATCTCGGGTGTAGTGATAATGGCTAGTTTTCCTTTTGACAAAGGAGGAGAAGGATGATAATTTTTACTATAATTTTTTTTTCTCTCTCCCTAATTTGCCTTCTTATATGATAAGTTTTCAAAGGAAATTACTGCAGAATGGTTTTTATAGGGTACCTAATTTAAGAAAGATTCTTCATGCAGGTCTATGGAAATTAGAGGAGGAGGAGACCAATTACCCTTTCCAAGATGACTCTTTCATGTGCATGAAGGCTTGAGTAAAACTTCTAGTTTTTTTGGCTCCTTTTTTGTGCTCTTGGAAAAATTTAGATCCTCCTATAACACCTCTTGTAGCACCTGCAAACTCGACATGTAGCATTTTGGTGGCACCCTAGGCAAACTCTGGTAGCATATATATCGTCCTTCAAAACCTTGGTCTATCTCTCCAAATGCTTTCTAGAAATGAGAAATTGTGCAAAGGGAATCAAGCCTTGTACTTTTATTCCCTTTTTCAGTGATGGATCATAGCGCTTTAATGACTTGGCTCTTGCATGAATTTCCATTTTTTAATTGTTTCCCCCACTCCTCGTAATCATCACCCCACTTAATTTTACTTTTCCATGTGCATGGTTGGATAAGTGAACTGTAATTTACTAATCGATGGTGTCTAAGTTTATTGGCCACCTCCAACCCATAAAAACTCCATTCTCTGTCATTAAACACAATTCTTTACTATTATGTGCATAGGGAAGAGGTGACAGGTGTCATACTTCAGCCTACCTATGATGTCAAAGTGTTGGAGATGCATGCAAGCTGCTACTCCTAATGATCAATCAACTAACCTCTTAGGATGCTAACTTTGTTTGTTTGTTTATGCACAAGTCTTCACAACATATTAGTGCAGTTGATTGATGAAATTTGTCTTCCATGTAGGCCTCCTTCTAGTGTTTGATCTGTTATTGTTGGAGTAGATAGATGACCTTACATCTTATCTTCAAGGATGGTGTGACATTTATAAGCTTCAAGAATGGCCTCATGATGCCTCAAGATGGTTGGATCCTCTACTCTAGGGCTGTAAAAAAAATATGGTTCAAGGTCTTACTGGAACAATGCAATCTGCTATAGGACTGATCTCCTTCCTGTAACAGTCACTTAGTTCCCCTTCAAGTCCTTATATTGCATTCATGGATTAGGAAAAATCGTAGTGGGTCTAGGGATAGGATTAGAATCATCAGAAGGTTGTGAAGGTGCTGAAAAAGGTGAAGGCATAGTCCTTTTTCTGTGTTTTTTTAATCTATGGTAGAAATGGAATTTTGAGGATAAATTTGGTTGAATGGGATGGATGAGTGATGAAGTAATCCCAGTGGACCTCTCCCAACACTTCTGAAGGAGAACATGACCTGTTGGTCCCTTTTTCCAAGTGGATATCCCTCCTATATCATTTCAGGTCGCTCATGTCACACTTCAAGTTTCTCTTATAGCAATTCAAGGAGGAGGAAAATAATGTTTTAGTTGCTTGCTATATGATGGAGAGAGGTAGGGAGGTGGATGAATGATGATGAGAATGCAATGGTTGACTATTGTGGGGTAAAATGCACGGTGTATGGAGAATGAAAACTACCCTCAAAGGCCTTCCCAAGACCTTTGACAGACTATAAGATTATCTGCAGAAGCTACCAAGTTATACACATGTTCATCTATCAAATATTAGTTAACAAAGTATGGAAAGAGGATTACCTCAAGTCTCCTTCTAGATTTGTTTGGAGATCGCAATGCAGCCAAGAAGAACTCCCTCAAAGCCAGCTCCAAATTGATTCTTGCACAAAGGAAAGGTGAACACAATCACAGCATACAATCTTGAAAACTAATATATGAATGCACAATGAACAACTATTTGCATTCAACTAAACTACTCATCTAAACAAGTATCGAATGAACCATTTAATGAACAATGTTATCGACACTATGGAGTAGGGAACACAACTGCAGTTCTGTATTAATAACGGAAGAGTGATTACAACCATCCATTGTATCAGTCTTCCTTTGCCCCTTCTACTTCTCTCTCTCTCTCTCTTCTAGCTCACTTCTTCAAGTATGTGATAGTTCACAACAACTTAGTAGGCTATCCTTTCAAATGCTCTGACCTCTTTCATAATGACCCTCACCTTGCTTATATAGCAATTGAGTTAGGGTTGCCAAGTTCCTCACAGAGTTCACTAGGGAAAAAGCAATGAACTTGCTCTGCTTTTTAGCTCTTTCCCATTTGCCTTCTTTTCTTAGATTAGAAATCCTCCAAATATCTCAATTTTGGATGTTTCCTTGCTTTTCTTGAGAAAATTTAGGGATAAATATCTAGATATTTGTGAGTCAATTCGTTGTTTTGACCCATTGAACTTCCCTTAGTTTCACTAACGCTGCCCCTAGTCTAGCAACTTAAGTTAGTAGGGTCACTAACGCACCCTTAGGCTTGGTAACAAGCTTTATAAAGTAGGTTTTCAGTGTGTAACCAGCATTAGTGTGGAATCAAGGCCTGCAATTGTGGTCTTTGCTTCAGTCATCATGTCTTTCACCTCTAAGTTGATGAGGAGGTCATTTTTTTGTATAACATATGCCCCCTAAAGTATGAGATCAGAGGCAGAGACAATGGCTGAAATACTTTACTAAAACTGTAATTTTTCCTGTCAAAATGTAGAGAGAGAGAGAGAAGCTTCGAGCAGTAAGGAAAACTTGATACAACACATATCTATAAAACTGCTAAAATCATTTCCTGATTCAGGCATTCCCATGCTCAGTAGTTATGTCAGAGTAATTTTCTCAAAGAGATATGACAATATTGGCTGTCGATAAGCACAATGCGGCTCCAGTGTCATAATAAAATCATACTGAAATAGTTGTCTCCAAAAAACAATATCTGCAGCTTGGGAGAGGAAACAAGGTTGAATGATGCAAGCCTCTACCCAAGGTCTTGATTTCCACTTCACCGAATAGCATAGAGATCGATACATGTGAATATATGTGTTGATGTTGAACATGCACGAAATTGTCTAATTACTAGTCAATAATGGAGACCGTTAACAGACGTGAGGAAGGCCACCGATAATGGTGATGGTCTCCAAGATGCACAGTGCAATCTAACAAGTGTGAAAAATATCTTCATCGTCGAACACCGGTAGAATCGCTTGATTAGGAGCCAATAATGAGAAACCCTGACCAAGAACAAGGAACCTACCACTATGTTTGCAAGTACCAAGGCACTGAATGTGTTTCTGGGTTATCTTCCTAGATAGAGTGTTGAAGTCGATAGGAAGAAACCTGTCGAAAGGTAGGCAATAATGTGTCCTACATCAATCGACGCGAAACAAGACAAGAATGATTTTGTTTTTTGGAGAAATCTTTTGAGCATTTGGGCCTCAACAACGGAGGGCATGATGAAAGGATATGTTTGATCGGTTGATGGAGGAAACAAATGGGTAACCCTTGAACAATAGAAGGCACGACAACGGTTTTAACCAGACAGCACTAGACTCAAGAACACTATAGAGTGTTAGGATACAAAGATGCAATTACATTAGGGTATATAGGCTAAAACTCATAAGATGGTAGGGTTCATATTGAGAGGCCATCAAAAGGAGGTTTATCTGAGGGAGTGCCATGTTCAAGGGAACAACTGCTACCAAACCACGCTTTCAAATACGGAATATAGTTGTATGTCCACTTTCCCCGTCTGATTAATTTTATGAGTCCAGACGAGTAAACTCATCGATCTTTTCATATTTAAATAGTCTGAAAAGGACCACAAAAAGAATGACTCTTTGCCCTTTCTGATTAGTTTAATGAGTCCAGACAGGAAAACTCATCGATTTTTTCATGTTTTAAGAGTCTGAAAAGTATCGTAAAAAGAACGACTCTATATCTTTTTTGTGTAATTTAAAGAGTCCAGGCTAGACAACTCAATGGTCTTTTCATATTTAGAGAACCTGAAAAGATCATAAAGTGCAACTCCATGGTGGTCCCTTTGTCATAGTTGTTAACTGGGTGCGACAAAGGTTAATAGTATACCCAAATTAGTTACTTTTCCGTTAGTTAATCTATTGAACCTGGATAAAGAGAAACCTATTTTCAATAGATGTCAACCTCATTTTGTTACAAGTACGAGGCGACGGACTAAACTTGTCTTTCGTCGTGAATTTTTAATGAGCCACGCGACGACAAACTCAATACCTTCATCAAAAATTTTAATGAGTCAAATGAAGAAAACTCAGGGTATATTTTTCAATTTAGTGAGCAAGAAAAAGAGGGAAAAGGATAGATCATCACTTCTTCATAGTTTTTACAAGCTCGAAGGAGGGGAAAAACTCAAGGATTTTTCGATTTAAGAGCGAGAAATGGCCCCAAAAAAGAACATGCTCTGGCTATGGCCATATGTTTTTAATGAGCCCGGTAACAAAAACTCGGGATTTTTTAGTTTAACGAGCGAGAAAAGTACCTAAAAGAATGCTTGGGTCATATTTATAAAGTTTAACAAGCCTAAAGACAAAGCTCGGGATTTTTTCATTTTTAAAGAGTGAGAAAAAAGCGCCTAAAAAGAAATGCTCCCTTGGTCTTTTCGGTTGAATGAGCTGGAAAAAGATCAAAAAAGAGTTTGCTCAGAGCATCATCATATAGATTTAACGAGTTTGACGATGAAAACTCGGAGATGTTTATATTTTTTGAAGAGCAATAAAATATCACAAAAGGTGCTCTAACTATCGTCGCATAGATTTAATGAGCTCAACGATAAAAACTCGGAGATGTTTATATTTTTTAAAGAGCAATAAAATATCTCACAAAGTGCTCTATTGAGCATTGCATGCAGCTTTTACTGCTTTTCATTCTTGCGGGTGCTTTTACCAAAAAGCGGTAAAAAAGTATTAAAAAAGGGCAGCAACTCCTATCATATGGGTTCATGCATGATAAAAAAAAAATCATGGAGAATGGGCTACTTCCTCTTTAATGATTTCAGAAAATCATGTCTCCAAACATAATATGAGGAGATGCGTTGAGCTTTCACATGCATCATTGTCACTATTTTGAATTTTGTGAGAGCATTATGGAGCTAAAGAGGAGCAGATTTTCCGCAGACCATTGCAGGAGATCCGGGCAACCATTCGACGTGTCATCAGTCCCAGGTGAAAGCTAAAACTTTTCTCTATGCATTACTAAACCTTTCTTGACAGTTTTATGGGTGGAATTTTGCAGATCTTAGGTGCCCTAAAGCCCTATTTGCGCACTAACGCCCTCCATATGGCCAGTAGGGAGCATTAAACGCTCTGTACGAGCCACTAGAGGGCGTTAATCCTCCCTGTGTAGCACTGGGGGTAGCGTTAGAGCTGAAGGGCATAGTTAAAACCCTCATGCATGGATTCCTGAAGTGTTTTTGCCCCATTTTAACTGTTTTTAGGGTTATTTTGTGCAGGTTTCAGGTCGAAATGACTCACCTATGGAGAGAATGGGCCCATGATAATGAGGAATTGCTAATATGAAACAATACAACATGCATACTTGCATTGCACCACTACGGTTTACTGAAGTATGCAAAATTGGAGCTGATGAAAGGGTAGGAGGATTTACTGAGATGGATTATCTAGTGCTGGGATGAACACGAGCAAGTGTTCAGGATTGGAGATCAGGTGCTGGCTATCGATCGTGATGATATATATTTTTTGACTGGTTTGTCGTGTCATGGGGCACAGGCAAACCTCACCGGTGGTAGGCAAAATCCATGATCTACCTCAGAGCTAGTGCAATCCTACTGCGTCCTTAAGAGTGGACTAGTTAGCAACAGATTCCCCATAAAGAGGATAAGTTCCCGATCTATGAGGGCAGCTTTATGGTTGATTGTGCATTTGGCGGGGCCAAAGAGTCCCCATGTTGTGACAAAGGCCCAACTCTTGCTTGCGTTGACTGTGTCCAGCCATAGATGTTCAACTGGTGCGAAGCAGTGCTTCTCTAGTTGAAGGCAGAATTGATAGCATGCAAGACTCATACCCAACACAGTTTTGGGTATGGTACTATCATAGTCTCATTTTTCCTTGAGAGGGTACCTGTTATGCACCTAAGGATGAGCTTAGGTCCCCTTGATCTGAGGGAGCTAAGGCAAGGTCGTTGGTCATCACTCGATCCTCGCACAGGAGGAGAACCAATCCAGCATTTCTTCAACGAAGATTTCTTCCAGTGGCTTCGTAGCCAAATTGTGATCATTGATGACTATGCCTATGAGGGCATGAATTTTACCGGCGACCTTGACTTGATGCTACCACCCGGGACCAACTGGGGTCCTCAAGGTGAGAATAATTTTTTAAAGTACCTTAAGTATTTTTTAGCTTTTGAATGTTTATGTAATGTTTTTTATAGGCTAAATAAGTACTGACATGAAACTTTTATGCTTAACACAGATGTGGCGCCATTACGACCTGCAGGCGAACCTCACCATGTGCGACAAGGAGGCCAACTACTTGCTGGAGGGGGCAATGTCGACAATCTTTGCGAGGTTCTGAGGAACCTGGAGGGTTTCACCATGGGTGTCGTCCCCTTCCTATGAGGGAGATTTTCGCTCATATGCAGTGGCACACCATTGGTGTACTTGAGAATTTTCTTGTTCCTCTTCGAAGGGTAGCTAGAGCGGTTTTAGCATTTCTGGAGCAATAGGCTCATTTTAGTAGGTGTTTTGGCGTAGCCATATGAGTGTTTGTAGCTGGGATTTTGAGCCATTTTGTACTTAAAACATCCAAGTTTTGGAATATTTTGATGTAAAAAACTGGATGACGATATATATATATATATATATATATATATATATATTCTTGGTATTTTGGTGGCGTAAGTGTGTTTTTAAATGTTTTTTGTAACAAATTTTTAACTCAGAAAATGTTTTACTTTTCATGCATGCTTCTATAAAGAATGAGCCAAATGCCAATCTAATACATAGTTAGCTAATGAATCAGCAACTATATTTAATTCTCGAGGAACATGTTCATATGTGATTATTTCAAATCGATGTTCCAGGAGTCACACCCTTAGATAATGACATAATAAGGTTGGATTACTAATGTGATAACGGTTAGTCAATTGCATAACAACTAGCTGGGAGTCTAACTTGACCACTAGATTGGAGATGTCCCTTGACGACGCTTTCGTGAGAAGTGAAATGAAGGACATGTACTCAGAAATATTGTTGGTGGCAGTACCAAGAAAGATCCCTCCAGAGAAAAATAGTTCCAACTCGGGTGTGTAAATGACCAAGCAAATGATGCAATGTGCTGTGTGAAGACTAGCACCATCTGCGTATCCTACGTATGCTAAAGGTAACAATGACATCTGCATTGCAAGAATAATGCATGAGACAAGTACTCCACTAAATAACAAAAAAGTCAAAAAATCCAATCACACCAAAAAAGGGAAGAAAAACTTATGAATACATAAAATTACAAAGAACATGCCCAGTGCTATACTAGGCATAATACTTTTTCATATAGAGCCCATATGTGAGCTCCTTGAGCAGGACTCCTTCCCGGTCCTGCAGTTCATATGCCCCCATGGGGATGACTTTCGTTATGACATAGGGACCTAACCTTTTTAGTTGAAACGTACATGCCTTCAAGAGGTCACCTTTTGGATGATAGAGCAATGCAAGGTCACCCTCATGGTAAGGAGGAAACTTAAGCTCTTTTGCAAATAGGGATTGTACCTGGTTCTTGTGAGCCTCGAGTGTCAAGTCGGCATCTCAATGGGTTTTATCCATCTGTTTAAGGTATAGTAAGTGTTCTTCTTCAGCCGTAGTGCCGGGCATGGGTTCAATGGCTATTCTAGGGAAGGGATCTGATACCCAATTGGTTGGTCTTCGTCGTAAATCTAGATCTCATGAGCAACAGTCGTCGGATTAATGTCAGGAATTTCCTCATGAGACCCATTGAATACATCATAGAATTCCTGAAATAGGCAGGTGGAGCTCACAATTTCCTCAGGATTGCAATCCGCTCTCATCTGGATGTTTTCCATGATGCTTGTCTTGATAGAAATATCAATGGGCAATGACCTGGAAGTGTCGCCCATGTTTCCTTTTGCATCCAAAGTTTGTATGGTCGTATATGGATAGGAAACGATTTCTGGTATGTCAGGGGATAGGATTTGAAGAGGTGTCATGTGTGAATTAGATATCCAAACATGATGATGCCAATCCTCCCATTGTTGCTCTCCAAAACTCATGATCTCTCGAACAACTTTGTCCGTAAGTAGGAGTTGATTGAATGGACCTAAAGGAGGAGCAGTTATGGGAGGGCCGGAGGTACCGTCGGAAATAACCAACATGACTAGAGATGCAGATGTGGATTGAATGGCTTGGTAGGCCAATTCAGGTGGTGGCAGCGGCATCTGGTCTCCGAATGTGTCAAGGTCTGAAGGAGCTGGCGAGATCCATGGATCGGTCAATTCATGAGGAATAGATGAAAGAATGTTGACCATTTGTGAAACCTTGGGCAACTGAAGAGAAAAACAACCCATGAGGGAAGAAGCCTTCAGTAGACTGGTACCTAAATTGACATAAGAGTGAGTTCCACCTCCTACTAGGGGTACGAAGTCACTTCGTAATGGTGAATAATCAAGGGTGCAGAAAGACAGTTGATCTACTGTAATAATCTTTCCATCCAATGGAAATAGGATGATGCAAAAGATAGTAGATACGACGACCATCATGGCATATGTCCAACTTTGACCTAACAAGAGCTTATAGTTGAGTTTCTTGTCCACGACTTGTATGTCCACCGTTACGATTTTCCCATACAGAGTGATGGGAAAGCTAGCTAGGTATCCTTTTGGGATAAAGGTGTAGCCATCAAAAGCTTTTAGGGAGTTCAACAGTAGGGATAGGGTTGGAGAACCCAAGGCGAGCCAACATGAAGCCGACATGACACAAGTAGAAGCACCTTCGTCGATGACAGTTCTGTGTATACCTTTACCTTTCAAAGTGATATGCACCTGGAATGCAAGTTGGTGAGGAAGGGGAGGTTTACACTTGTCCTTGTCGAAAATATCATGCATGGAATCCATTGGCTGAATACCTCCAATAGCCGAAATCAAAGCTTTTTGTTGCATTGGGCATGTTTGTAATACTTCGAGCGCCGACATAGCCAACGGTGCTTGTGCCAAATCCTTTACAATGTTGTAGTGTTGGGCGGCATGTGTAGATGTATTGTGCGTTGTGCATCGAAGTGCCCCTTTTGGGGGTCGAATTACAAAGTCCTCAACTGGCCTTTTGATATGCAAATCGTTATGCGGCGATGGGTTTTGACCTGAGGAAGTTTCTGCTACCAGAGCGATAGGATCTCCATAAGATTTGGCTTTTGTGGCGAGTTCTACCATTTCAAATGTGTAAACGATAGAATATCCTTCACCAGCTGAAGGATGTTGTTAACCATTGTTTCCCCCTTCCAGGGGTTGCAGTTGGTTTTCAATAAGATTTTGCTGCTATTGAGTGGGAAAAGGATTCCTAAGGACATCAGGGGCCTTACCAGTATCCTTTTTGGCAAGGTATTCAGTGCATTCTTGAAGCCACGGACAATGCCAAGTCATGTGGTATTCAGTACAGAGTTTGCATGGATATCGGGTGGGTTTATCCTTTTCTTCATCAGTAGGCGGCCTTATGTCTTAGGTTGGGCTGCTTTGTTGACTGCTCTTCAGAAGGAGCGGTCTTTTTCTTATTCTTATTGTTCTTGCCACCGGGTTTTTGCGTAGACTGCATAGAGTTTATCGCAGTGGTAGGAAGAGAAGTCATATTAGTAGAGGGGTCCACTACCAGTGTGGCAATGGAACCATTGAGTTGTTTTACAGCGACCTCATAGGTTGTGCCGACAATCCTGTCGCCGTGCACTCTGGGGTGCTGAGTAGCAGAAGCATTGGGTTACCAGGAGCATTGGGGATTATGTCATAAAGAGTGCCAGACTATGAATATATCAAATCTAAGTGTTGGGCACGATGTATGGATTGGTCTTATGTGACTACACCACCTAGAGTAACATCTCTAGTGATTTGCGGGAGTAAGGACTTGCAGAACCAGTCTGTTAAGAGAAAGTCTGGGATGGGAGCTTTGACTAATCTCCACCTACGTCTCCATTCATGAATATGATCGGAGATGTGGGTGGAAATATCTTGACGCATGAAGTGAGGAGCTCTATCCCAGTCTCATAACGGATGGGTAGCTGGAAGTGCTTTAGGAATTCCATCACTAAAGCGTCAAAGGTGTTTACTGACGTGCATGGTAACTCAATATACTATTTCGTTGCATTGCCAGTGATGGTGCAAGGAAAAAGACATAACTGGACACTATCATCCACCATAGAGTTTGAAACACACCACAGATGGTAGGTGGTAATATGGGTGCCTGAATCCTCCCCTTATTTTCCATCGAACTTTGGGATGTCAGTTGGTATCTTATGTATGATCGGCAACCATTGTAAGTTGTGGTAGATGGGTTTGTTTTTCAGCTTGTATAAGTCAGGTATATCCAACATTGCCAAGAAAGGTAGAGAGTTAGGTGCCCCTAACTTGGACCATGGTGATGGCAGATGACTTGAGGAGCTTTGCGCTCCTCCCATCATTTGGTTCCCCATATTATACATGGGTTGCGTGGTGTAGCAGTTGCTTTGAGGTATGGTGTTGTAGAGTGGTTTTCCATGAGAATTTTGATATTGGGGTATGAAATTGCCCCCAGTATAAGCGGTGCCCCCTTGACTCATTTGAATATGTGAGTAGGGTGCCCCCATAGACTGGTTGGGAACCCCTTGAGGATTCCCGCCTAACACAGAACTAACCATTTGTCCTTGATTGACACAGAGAATGCTCATGTCGATTAGCAACTGTCCATGCATGCCTGAGAATGGAGGGGGAACTGTTACGTTCCCGACTAGCATGTGCATATTGGGAACCCCCCCAGGTATATGAATCTGGGGGTTTGAACTGTACAATGGCAGCTGACCATGTTTTTGGTAGACAGGAATTGTGCCCACAGTGCCGCATTGAGTGTTATAGAGAGCACTATATGTGGCACTTGTCGAAGGTATGCAGTTTGGCACCAAAGGGGTGGAACCTAGCATCAGTGGGGTTCCACTCGGATATGATGTCATGTGAGTGGTTGTACTTGGGACAAATGGTATAGCGGGATTCGCCATTACTGGTGTTGTGGTGACTATCGACTAACGAAGTGGTGGAGGACTGAAAGTTTCCACAAAGTTCCACGACCCATTAGTCATCGGCGGGATACATGGAAATGTTCCAACTACTAAAGCACGAAGTACAGGTACCACGAGAGCCAAGACAGGTTCCAACGGATTCATGAGCAGAGTGTTAAAGGAAGGAAGGAATCCTTCGGTAAATAAATCCTCCAGCAAACTTAAATCGTTGGTTGTCCAAAAAGATCCTGCGTGAGATCTAGGAGACTGATCCCCCGAAGATGGGGAATCCGGTTCAGTAGAACTCGACAGATCCTCCACAATGAGTGGAGGAAGTCCTAACAATCATTTGGAGTGATGACAAGGGCCGGATGTAGCCACAGTGACTGTTAATTTTTATCACTAAATTTTATCGTGATATTTGTTAAAGTATCAAAATGACAACACTCAGGTGCCTAAAAAGTATAAAAAATACACTAAGTCTATCAATTAGCGAGCAGAGGGAAAATACCTTGTCTGATAAGCACCGATCACTAGAGATGAAACCTAGTATCTCAATGAATAACAGAGAAGGATGGCCAGATGTACAGCTACGTTTACTTTAGAGCTTCGCCCGAACCTCAGATTGAGGGGCCAAGTACTCTCGTGAAGAGGAGCACCCTCCCAAAAATTGAAGACAAAGTAGATCCATCTACGTTAGGTACCAAGACAACCCGTCCCAGTCACCTTGTGTAAGTCCCTATAAGTTTGGCCACTAAAGATACCTTAGATCATAGACACCACCAGGGGGGACATAGTCATAGATAGCACATTGTGTGGGTGGGATACCTGAG
Source organism: Pinus taeda (assembly GCA_000404065.3). Taxonomy (NCBI): domain Eukaryota; kingdom Viridiplantae; phylum Streptophyta; class Pinopsida; order Pinales; family Pinaceae; genus Pinus; species Pinus taeda. Next base: position 38,843 of record APFE030273747.1, on the reverse strand, counting down.
TCCACGACTCAGTTCCAAAATCCCCGAAGGGACCCCCAATACATAGAATACCCAAATGATTTGTAAGAGAAAGTGGGCTACCTTCGCTTACAGTCCGATGTTGTCTCGTATTTTTCTCTACTTTGACTAGAGTGGTCCCGGTAGTATGAGTGCAGAAGGAATTTTTCACTCATTAATGACACTAGTTTGGTGTTTGACCTTGGGCAGTTCACTCACATGCTTATCCCAAGATCCTAGCCTAGCTAATGTTTGTTTTCTCAATAATGAGTTACTGATTGATTTTAGGTCAATTTTATGTGTACTTGATTATTGTCTTCGGTAGGGCAGTTGACGTATAAAATGTGATGGGACTCTTGACTCAATAAATCATGCAAAAAACAATGCTTTGAAAAAAAATCAATTTGATGCAAACAAGTTGTATTCTACATATTCATATTTTTCACATATTCATAGTTTTTTCCATGCATCTATAGTCATTCAACACTTGCATAACCAAAAGATTCTTTTCCAATTTTTCCTAACAACTACTTGAAACCAAAATGAAGCAACTTATAGCTAATTTAAACAGAAGGATGAATTCAAATTATCAGTCTTTCTTTCAGAAAAAATGTTTTTAAGAGAGAAAAACCAAAACTTTTTTTTCCTAAAAATAAATTTCTAGGACACCAATTTTGCTGACATAATACAGTTACAGATCTTATTTCATCCCATGAGAAAATTTTCCATCCCTTTTGGTCCACAAATACTACTAGAAATCAAGGCAAATGGAGATTAACGCTTTGTAACAGTGGCTACAGAGAGTTAGTAGGCCCACTAACACTCCTTGTACATAGGCACAGTGCTTTATAAAGCTCTATGTAGCCTGGTAACCTGCGTTATTGTGGGAAATTTATCAAAAAGAGGGTTTCCAAGATCAGTTTCTGAGATGAATGTATACTAGTAGGATGCAGCAAGATATTTGGTGGATCAGAAAAAGGATTGTTGAAGAACAGAGAGCTCTTGGAAGGAAGAGAGAACAGAGAAGAATCTGGGCAAACTAGGAACTAGATGTATAGTCCCCAATGGAGTCACCAATTCTACTGTGGGGTAAAATTCACGGTGTATGGAGAATGAAAACTTCCCTCAAAGGCCTTCCTGGGATCTTTGACAGACTATAAGATTATCTGCAGAAGCTACCAAGTTATACACATGTTCATCTATCAAATATCAGTTAAAAAAGTATGGAAAGAGGATTACCTCAAGTCTCCTTCTAGATTTGTTTGGAGACCGCAATGCAGCCAAGAAGAACTCCCTCAAAGCCAGCTCCAAATCAATTCCTTCACAAAGGAAAGGTGAACACAATCACAACATATAATCTTGAAAACTAATAAATGAATGCACAATGAACATCTATTTGCATACAACTAAACTACTCATCTAAACAAGTATCGAATGAACCATTTAATGAACAAAGTTACCGAAACTATGGAGTAGGGAACACAATTGCAGTTCTGTATTAATAACGGAAGAGTGATTACAACCATCCGTTGTATTAGTCTTCCTTTGCCCCTTCCGCTTCTATCTCTCTCTCTCTCTCTCTCTCTTCTAGCTCACTTCTTCAAGTATGTGACAGTTCACAACAGCTTAGTAGGCTATCCTTTCAAATGCTCTGACCTATTTCACAATGACCCTCACCTTAATTATATAGCAGTTGAGTTAGGGTTGCCAAGTTCCTCATAGAGTTCACTAGGGACAAAGCAATGAACTTGCTCTGCTTTTCAGCTCTTTCCCATTTGCCTTCTTTTCTTAGATTAGAAATCCTCCAAATATCTCGATTTTGGATGTGTCCTTGCTTTTCTTGAACGAATTTAGGGATAAACATCTAGATATTTGTGAGGTTTGACCCATTTAACTTCCCTTAGTTTCACTAACGCTACTCCTAGTCTAACAACTTGAGTTAGTAGGGTCACTAACACACCCTTAGGCTTGGCAACAAGCTTTATAAAGCAGGTTTTCAGTGTGTAACCAGCGTTAGTGTGGAATCAAGGCCTGCAATTGTGGTCTTTGCTTCAGTCATCATGTCTTTCACCTCTGAGTTGATGAGGAGGTCATTTTTTTGTATAACATTGACTAGAAAAATTGGAGAAATAGGATGTGAACTCTGTCTCGTAACCATTATCCCTTTGACTGTTTGGATTCCTATAAAAAAGAAATGTTAGTAGAATTGATATAAGGACTCCTTATATTTTCTTTTTCTTTTTCCTTTTTTTTCTGGATACATGCAGATTGCCTCTTGAGAGGTTTCCAACTTGAATGTCTTCCCTAGGCACCTCAGAGGAGGTTTTCACCTAGGTTTATTTTTATTTTATATATATATTCTTTTATTTCTTTTTCTCTTCGATTGCCTCACAGAGGTTTTCAACCCAAGAGTTGGCCTCAGATGCCTCAGTGGAGGTTTTCATCTAGGCTTCTTTTTTTTTGTCTTTTTTTTTATAAGCTTGATGCACTGAGTGTTGTAAGCCTCCCAATCACATTCGATTCTTTGTTGATTGAAATAATAAACTCTTCCTTGGACAAAGGTAATTTTTACAACTTCAACCTACAACCATTAACAAGCAAAGGAATGCCTTCCTCATCAATTTTTCTGATTTGGACAGACCCATTCACATGACATATTTCCACCAGATAAGGACCCAACCATCTTGTCATTAATTTTCCCTTAAAATCCTTGAATCTAAAATCATACAACATGGCCCAATCACCTTCTTGAAAAGTCTTTGTAACACCCTTCTCCCACACCCACCCAAGTAACCATGCCAACCAAGGTAAACATGAGATAAGAGGCTACTATGATCAGATTCAATCTCCTATGTGACCTTAAGGAAGTGGAATCGATGGAGCATCACACGCAGTCATCCAACATCGTCAACAAAATCCTTAAGAGACAAGTCAACCACTCAAACAGTCTATCCCTAGGTCCCATTATTTTTTAGGATCTCTTAGGCCATAGTCGCTCTCATGCTATGGGCAAGGGAGCAACAAAAAACCCAAATTCTCTCTCACAGGCTTGCCTACAAGCGACCAGAGACCAAAGTTTCCAATTTTATGCCAACAACCCCAGGATTTAAGCCACTTTTTCAGGCTCAGAGCCCAAGTCACTGCCTAGAATGGAGTGATAGCTTGAAATCAGTAACAGTACAGGGAAACAATGATGCAAAATAAATAAGTTAAACAAGACCATAACTAGACCCCTACTAACCATGATAGGAATTTCATCAAACATGTCATCAACATGTAACCTATAGGTGTAAACAACATAATTAAGTATAGGGATCTCATACTTATCCGAGAATCACTATGAACCATTGTTCCCTCATGTCAATTGATGCAGTATCCTCTATTAGGTCATAGACACATTATCCATTCATATTCAAGTAAAAACATGTTGAGATCCATACATAGCTCTTGTCATAAAATGTACATATAACTAGCATAATAGGAACATAAATACCATAAGAATATCAGCCATCAAAATCCATATATACATCAGTGCATTTACACATGAAAATCAAGGGAATGAATTTCTCATTAATGAATGCAATGAAGAAACTGAAGATGGGACTACCACATTCCACCCAACCATAGATTGTCTAAGCCAAGTCTCTCTTCATCCAAGCACCCCTGTGCCATATTCCAATCATGGATTTGGGACTCATAGAATGCACCAAAAAACACCAATCAACATGGATGCCATCGTATTTCTCTGCCTACACCGTGAGGAATTTGAGTGCCTCCTAGTCTCTCAGGCTTTACCGTGCATCCACAGTATGATCCAAGAATCACTAGGCCCTAAACTGAGACATACTCTCTAGGATTTACCATGCATCCCATCCTAGGACCACTAGGCCCAACGGAGAGAAAATCCACCTCTTCGCTTTACCATATATCTGCCATTCACCGGCAAGGATTCCTAGGCCCACCGAGGAACACAATCTAGCCTTACCACAACCCACAATCTGGTTCAAGGGTCACTATGCTAGTGACTTTGTGATCCTCATTCTAGTTCAGGGACTACTAGACCATGTGTTTGTCAATTTGGATATCCACCCCACTCGGCTTAAAATCCAATCCTGCCATCCCACATAAACTATAAACCATATGAGAGAACTCATCTCATAAAATCTATTAGGAAATGGCAAGGCTAGGTTGAAAATATTTTCACACCTGGAAAAACCTCTGCCATGGTAGAAAAGAAACACATGTGATCCCATGCATGCCAAATCCAGGAAGGAAAATACACATGCAAGTTGATACGTACAATGAAACTTGTTGTAGCTACTTGATCATGCCTTTCCCTCCTTGATCTTTGCTTTCTCTTGCCTTCTTTGCCTTTCTTACTCCAATGCAAAAGTGCTCCAAGAAACTCTAAGTGTCCAAGAGTGAGAGAGAGAGAGAGAGAAGAATGACAAAGCTCCAAATCTAAATTGATAAAAGGCTACCAACTGATCCCCATAAGCCTTTTTATGAATGAGGCCTCTATTTTCTTCATTCTCCATTATTTTCCTTCATTTTCCTCCTCACATGCAACCTGTGATCTTTGACCTCCCTTTTCTCCTAATTTCCATTATTTTCATAAATAATTGTGCCAAAAATTCCATTTTTCCTTTCCAGATCTTTAGCCATTGTCTTTTCCAATTTCCTTAGCCATAAAAAATGAAATGAACACCCTCTAGGATGTCTTACCCAACATTTGTCTTGGAATAAGTTTCCCATCGATTGTGGTTATTGTTTTTAGCTTTTACTACATGGAATTTTCACTAGGAATGTTACAAAACCCTCCCCCTTGGGGGACACTGTCCTTGGTGTTCATTCACACATATACCTCAGCAACCTACTAAAAGAATACATACTCCTCATGGAGCTTTATAACATAGCTCGATGCAGTATTTACAATGAAAGATATTCTCAAAACAAAACATCATTACAACATTATAGCACATCACATAGTGGATCTTTATAATACAACTCATTATGGTACTTACAATGATCATCCTACTTAGTACCAACCCACATGACATCATAACATTATGATAACATAACCACGTGATAGCATAGTAACATGACAACATAATCATAATGACATAACACCCATACCACATAGTGGAGATTTATAACATAGCACATGGCGGTATTTACATCCATATACATGTGTACATATAGCAACATTACCAAAAATATATACAAAAAACATATACCAAAGCATATATCAAAACATAAACTAAACACCATATTTAAGCATATCACAAAACATCATAAATCACATATAAAACCACTATAAAGCATATATCAACCACCATAAATCATATACCAAACCATCATATCAAAGTTTTTTGCCTCAACCAACAAACAAGGAAGGATACATAGGCTACATATGATCCACCATCTCCCATGTAGCTTCATCAGGCCCAAAGTGTTTCCATTTCACTTTAACTTGCTCAATTTCTTGGTTCCAAAGCATGAGCACATTTTTTGCAATATACACTAAGGCTCCGACTGTAATTCTCCATTTGGTTCCACCTACAATATAGACCAGTCAATTACATGATCAACATCCTTAACATACTTCTTAAGAAAAGACACGTGGAAAACATCATGGACTTTCATTGTTGGAGGTGTTGCAAGTCAATAGACTACTAGCCCAATCCTCTCAATGAAACTGAAGGGTCCACAAAAAAGTGGTGCCAACTTGGTGCATGATCTAATCCATAAGGAGCTATTCTTCAGTTTGATGCACAAGTACACTTGTTCCCTGACTTGGAAATCCTTGAACAACTTGTTCCTATCTGCATAACTCTACTTCCTATCCTGTGTTTCCTTTAGATTCTTCTTGATCACCTCCATCTCCCGTTCCATGTCTACCAACATATCTGGTCCAATCAATACCCTACTAACTGGAACACTCCAACTAATGGGAGTGTTACAACTTTGTCCATACAATGCCTCAAAAGGACTCATCCTGAATGACTTTGGATAACCATTTTTGTATTAAAAATCTACCAAAGGGAGATACTCTTTCCACTACCCCTACTGAGGCATTGCATACATCCTCAACATATCCTCCAATATCCTGTTACCGTCTTTGTCTGTCCATTTGTCTGCAGATAATAAGTTGTTCCGAGGGACAACTCTATGCCCAAACCTGCAAATAACTCCTTCCAAAACTTGGAAGTGAAATTTACATCTGTGTCTGACATAATATTCTTTTGGAACACCATGTAATCCAACCACATCTTTGATTAATACATGTGCCACATCGCTAGCTGAGAATGTAGAATTCACTAGAATGAAGTGGCCAGCCTTTGTTAAACTATCGATAATGAACATGATGGAATCATTGCTCTTCATTGTCTTAAGAAACCCTGTGATGAAATCCATGGAAGTAACTTCCCATTTCCACTTCGTAATCACGATCGAATGTAGCAATGCACCTAGATGTTTACACTTTGCTTTCACTTGCTGAAAGTCGAAAGACTTTGCCACAAACTATGCTACATCCCTCTTCAAATTCGGTCGATAATAGAATCTCTTCATCGTTGTCAGTGTATTTTGATGACTTGGGTGACTTGAATAAGGTTTCACATGAAAATCCCTCAAGGTCACCTTCTTAAGCTCACTACTATCAAGTACATATATCCTGTCTCGGAACCTGACCAATCCATCTGTTGTAAGACAATAATCCACACCATGTGCACCTACACCTGTACCTATACCTATACCTGTGCATGTAGTTGTACCACTACATGTACCTATACCTGGACCTGTAATATCACATGTACCTATACCACCACCCTACTACAACCTGTGAACAATCTCCATATACTTGAGATCCTGCTGACCTACCTGCAAGATCCTATCCTGTAAGCCCATCCCATATGAGCTCATAGTTTCCAAGTGATGTACCCGTACCCACCTACTAAGAGCATCTGCCACCCTGCTCTCTTTACTTTTGATGTAGTTGATCTCGAAATAAAAATTGTTGATTGTGACCAACCATCTATCCTGTCTGATGTTAAAATTCGTCTAATCAAACAAATACCTCAACCCAATATGATCACTCATAAGTACAAACCTCTTGCCAAGAAGATATATTCTCCACATCTTCAATGCATGTATGATCGCATCTAACTCAAGATCATGTGTTTGGTAGTTTTGTTCGTGCTCATTCAGTTTCCAGGATTCATAGCAAACCCCCTATCCATCCTGTATAAGGACTCCACCAAGTCCTCTCTTGCAAGCATTCGTGCATACAACAAATTATTTTTCTGGACCAGCAATCTATAGCATTAGTGTATATGTCAACAACTACTTAAGTTACTCAAAGCTAGCCTCGCATTCCTCTATCTACTCAAACTTCTTACCTTTCCTTTGCAATGATGTGATGGGATAAGAAATCTGCGAGAATTTCCTGATGAACTGCCTATAATAGCATGCCAGGCCCATGAAAGATCTCACCTCATCCACACTCTTAGGAGATACGCACTCCATGATGGCCCTTATCTTCTCTGGATCTACTGCAATTCCCTCCTTGGAGACAACATGCCCTAAGTAGTGTACCTCAGTCTAAAAGAAATTACACTTGATGAGCTTAGCATACAACTGATGCTCCCTCAATAACCTCAACAATGCTGCTAAATGTCCAGCATGCTCTTCCTCATTTTTAGAATATACCAGTATATCATCAATGAATACAATAAAAAACTTATCCAAATGTGGACACAATACATTATTCATCAAACACATGAATGTAGATGGAGCATTAGTTAAGCCAAATGGAACAACACCAAGCTCATAATGCCCATACCTAGTCCTGAACACAATCTTGTAAATTTCCTCTTCTTTGATGCATGCCTAATGGTATCCAGATCTCAAGTCAACCTTTGATAACACTACTACTCCCTTTAAGTGATCGAAAAAGTCATCAATCCTCGACAAAGGGTACATGTTCTTAATAGTCACTTTGTTCAACTGCCTGTAGTCAATCCATAATCTGAGAGTTCCATCTTTCTTCTTCACAAACAAGATCGGTGTGCCCCAAGGTGATACACTTGGCCTATTGTATCCCTTCTCCAACCTTTCCTTCAACTATAACTTTGTCTCAACCAACTCGGGTGTGCTCTTCATATAAGGTGCTATCGATATTAGAGCTGCCCCTAGCACTAACTCAATAGAGAATTATACCTCCTTGTGAGGTGGAAACTCTGTAATTTCCTCAAGGAATACATCCTAAACTGTTGCAAAACCAGATACTTGTTCAACACATCTTCATCCTCAACCTCCTTACCCTTATCACTAGATATGTGTACTATAAATAACTTGCACCGCTTCCTGCGACTACGCTTTTCTTTCATAGATGTCACCATCCTAACTGTTAGAGTCGGTCTGGTTAGTCCTCCATCAGAGATCAAAACTCTTTATGCATTTCATGTTTAGGTGTCCCGCTCCATTCTCCCAGTTGCATTCCACTAGGGGCATGCCATAATCTGATGGAGAAGGTCATGATAGTCATTACCCCTCATGTCTGGCTCCTGTTGGCTCAGGTCTTTTATCAATAATCATCAAAGTCCATGACAGTCAAGGTCTGGTCCTTTAAAGGACAAAGGTCATTTTCGAGGTTTAGGTCTAGGAATTCATCATTTTGGTCCTTGAACATGTCCAGTAAATCCATGCAGGCCAGAGTGAGGCCCTTACACAGTTATGATTTAGAGAGCTTCATCGTCATGTGGATAGACTTCAACTCTTCTTCAAAACTCTGTTTTGAATAAAAGTCAAACAATGTCATTTATGACAAAATTTGCAAAAAAATTGCCAATTGATTTTTTCAGATGCAGTCATGGTTTTCGTGGCCAAACGTCCTGTCATGCAATCCCTGCAAAAAGCACCGAAAATTTCATCATTTGAGATAAAATTTCAAAGGGAAAGTGAAAATCAGTGTGTTTTAAAGTCAGTGAAAAAGTGCAAAACTCAAACATTAGAAAAATGGGTTTTTGAAGAGGCAAAAAATGTAACCCATCACCTCCAAGCCTTATACACAAGTTTCCATCACAAATCAAACTCATTGCACAATCAAGGCATAGGAAAAACGTTGCAAGGTTGTGGAGCGAGCAATTGCGTGGTTTGGAGCAGTTTGGAGGTGAGTACAGGGGCGCAGCACACACAGGCAAGGGCGTGGCGCACACAGAACCCGCCCACCGTTCAAACTTATAACTAGCATGGCGCATACCCAAGGCGTGGCGCACTGGGCTTTGCGAGCAACGCCCAGAGACAAAGCGCCCAGAACGTGCCAAAACTCCCTCAAATCTTTTGTGAAGCCCCTCTAATTGCAAGGTAGGCTCTCAAACTCACTTGTGCATCAAATTTGATAAAGATATGGTGGGTTATTGCTGGTGATTGAATGCAAAAACATTTCATAAAGCAAACACAAGAAGACACCAAAGAAAAACCATTTTGCTAGTGTTGTGTAACAGTGTTGTTGTTGCCAAGGCTTATTTTTCCTACCCTACCCCTGTTCCTTATTCCCCCATGTCATTTTTCCTATTATCACTACCCTAACACTACCAAACTCATATTCCCTTTCCCCTCCTCCTATTGCTCAATAGAAACCCCAAACCCTACCCTATCAAAATACCCAAACTCCTCCCACATCCTTAACAAATTTCTCCATATAACCCCTATCCCCATTTCATCACTCCCTTCCTAACAATCCTTGTTTCATTGTCCCCTTGGTAACAGATATTACAAAGGAACCCAGCCTCACACCATCATCAAAAGGGCAGCCTAATCATAGTTCACATTGCAGTCATGACATCACAGCATTCATCTGAGTATGAGATGGAGACACAGAGTGACTCATCCTCAGAAGAGCAGGATCCCAGGAGACACCACAAGAGTGGCAAACATGTCAGGGATGAACTCACTACCCTCACCGAGTTACAAGCATGCCCTCTTGCCATGTCATGCTTCCAGCACCTATCATGTTTTGAATTTTGTCAAAGGGTGGCAAATGTCAGAGTCCA